>VOPJ01005637.1:0-37093 GCA_014673585.1 Semibalanus balanoides
ACTTTACAACCATTGCCCCGGTTGAGATTTGGCTTTCACCATTAGATAGCTGCATTGAATCAATAATTTTACTTTGAGCAAAAATGTGGACATACAAATGTTATAACTTAATTTAGTGTACAAAGTTACAATTCATAGTTTTTCGTCGCCATAACTTGCGCTGGCGCACTGGCGGATCCATCCTCCCAATATGGATAGCCTAATTTCGCTGAGGGAATCCGGCTCCTTGACCCTGGGGGGTCGGGGGTGGGGTGGGGGTGGGGTCGAGTCGTGAACAAATCACATTTTATCTAGTGTAAATTTATACATTTGTTACTTTCCTATGCCCAAAATATGATTTCTCGCCGTGTAGTGCACTCAAATACCTACTAGATGAACGCCGGTACGTTATCGTAACAAATACGACACATGTTGGCTACTTCGCGCCATTCCCTCCTAATGGCCTGTAATTTGTTTACTATCATCTGCGATAACTTGCTTTATTATATATAGAATGCAAGAGAATTCTTACTCGGTATGATCAATATATGTTATAAAATAAATCATCGATATACTGGTTAATGTCAGCAATTCACTATATTTAGCAAAACAACGTATATAAATCAGAAATTGCCTTGCCCTGCAAAGTAAATATTGTATTGGTAGGTGGAAATATGGCAGCAAATAAAAATGCACCCATGCAATTTCTGTCCAAAAATGTCAAAAGCTGCCCGAAATGGTCAAAATCTGCACCAATTGTGATGTGTTGGTGCAACCCTGCCCCGACAAGATCTTGTCGAAACCTGCCCTATTTTGCAGACTGGAACTTCGGATAAACCTCGTTGGTTACTGTATCGCCACCGCACAAAAGCTACGTTGGTTATGAATCGCTCCGGATCAAAATATCGTCAGACACGCCACTTTTCGTTCTTTCTACTTTTACTAAATTGTTACAAAATAGAGGAATCACGAACGAGCAAATATAAAAACACGATAGAGACAAAAAAAAATGTTTTTCGTCAAACGTATTTTTCGCAGCCAGTAGGTACTCATTTTTCATCGCCAGCTTCAGTGGATCGGGGGGGGGGGGGCTAATTTGTATTGCCGCCCCTGTCAGTCATGTAATTGAAGGGGGGCTTTAGCCCCTGCCGCCCCCTGGATCTGCCAGTGCGCCGGCAAAGCCTTCCAGAATCAACGAATTTTAATATAAGCATGTATTTATACGATGAAGTATGCAGTGCTCAGGACGTGCACCCCCTTTTGACCGATTCAAGAAAGATCATAAGAAATGTAATACAGAGCGCGCCCGCTCGGTCATCGCCAAAAAAGGCGTTTTGCTGGTTTTACTGTATAGAGAAAGTGCAATGCAGAAGTGAAATGTTCGCGATATCTATCATGTCTGGTATTATCGCCCGTCGGCATCCTCTCTTTTGTATAATATATTATATATATATTTGTATGATAAGATGTGTAGGATAAGATTATAAGTATTTTATTAAATGCTGATTAAGTCTATCATCACTTCGTATGTCGTATGCATTTGAAAGGCGTTTCAGCTATGTAAACTAGGAGCAACAAACAAGGGCGGATCCAGGGGGGCCAAAGGGGCCATGGCCCCAACCAACCCAAAATCGGCGCAAAATTTGACACATTTCCTGAATTGTCGAAAAACTAAACATCTTTACTAGAGAAAGTTGTTTTAAATCAGTTGATACATACAGCAAGCGAAAATCCGAATGAGTTTTCAGATTATGCGATATTTTTGGGATATTTGCCCCCAAGCTGTCAAAATCACACTTTCTGGATCCGCCAGTGGCAACAAATAACACGAAACAGAGTAAATTGAATTATGTACCTAGCGCGGCATCAATCAATCACAGTAATACATGCCTGGAGACCGCCGATCAAAATGGGCAGCCAAATAAAGACAACTGAGACGCTGGCAGATTCCATTTTGGTTCTATATCGCAATGCTGCAGTTACCTCAACCCTTTCCAAAACAAGAGACAGACATGAGATGACATCCGATAGGCATGTATGACAGCAATGTTTTGGCTTCGCGCACTTACAATAATTAAGGAAAACATTGTATTCGGCTGAGTCGCACCTCACAAAGTGGCACTTGCTCACCAAGTCATTTTTTAATAATAGGAACGGTAATTGCCGAGTCTTATACAAGCTCATGTTTTTGTCGAGTACTACACACCCAGTGTATCGTGTGTGTTTGACGTTTGTGTGTGTGTGTGTGTGTGTGGCAGAGCATATAGACGGCATTCGGTAACAAAACAATGACAGTGTGCGTCCTTCAGAACCGTTACCTCCATTTTCAAGGCAGTTTGAAAGTTACTGACAGTACCTTGAACGATGAGTTGGCAGCAAAAATACGGTCAACTAGTGCAGTGATATGTGTTCATTTTTTAGTCGGGACACGAAGGGCCTTCCTTTTCCTTCCTGGTCGGTGCGCATTTTAAAACTGGAGCATTGTTTCGACCTTACCTGTTTCCTGCGGAAAGGTTCCATGTTTGTTCAGAGAATGCATTCAATCGCACACGCGGTAAAAATACATCAGAGTGATATTTTGCAAAGGTGACCTGAAACTGGACGGGGAATACCGGTCAGTGTATGCGCAGTGTATATTCATGATTTTTCAGTGACTTTTGGATTAAGACAAGTAACGTGAGTGGCACAGGATAGACCGGAAGGGATAAATACAACAATATCAAGCTCAACCACCAGCCGTTTATGTTTCTGCGGACGATTTAATGAATGTTTAGACGACAGGTCACAAATTTCCTGGCGTGCATTAGTAAGCGTTTTCGCCTCCTAGGAAGAAACGGCGGTACTTGAACAGCGTTCTTCGTGGGTAAATTTGGGGATTTAAGTAAAGCAGATTTACCCGTCGTGTCTTTCTGATCATGCGATCTCATGAGAAAATGACTGGGAGTGCTTGCGTGTGAAGGAAATGTATTTTTGCAGACTATTGGCGCTGGTGACCTATAATCTTGAAGTTTGCTGTATAAGGGTGCAAAGTAACCGCAAACCACATAGGTTCCCAAAATATTCCCAAAATGAATATTTCATGATTCGTAAGACATTTTGAGAGGAGTCATCTTACGATTAATAATATTCAGGAAAGCCGTCCATCGTGAAAAGTTAAGATCCACTACAACATTTCTACAGAGAAAATGAGTTTGGACACTAACTCCTACCAGCGTCCAGCATTCGATGTTTGCATCGAGCTTGCAATTTACTGTGATTTTCTTGAGAACCTCTAAGTCCCCTTAAAGGGACACTCCCACCTTAAAAAATGTGTCAAATGTACGTCGTTTGTGGTGCAAAATATGAAGTGAATGCTGTGAACACGATTATGTACATTTGTTTTCTCACGACATGCTCAATTATCATAAAAAAAACAGTTTTAATGTTTGGACTGATGACGTCATATGAAGGATTTTTTTGGAAAAAAGAAAACCTTCACGCGCCAATAAGTAGGGACAGTGTAGGCTAATGTATGGCCAAAGGTAAAACAAGTCGACTGTAATCACATTTGCAAAGAGAGCTACGACATCGTCTCCGGCCAACATTCAAATCATTGGGGCTGGAGATGTACAGATTGCAAAATCAATACTAAATTTCTCGTGATGTCGACCTCAACGTGGCTGTTTTAACTTATACCATACATAATTGACAATGCCAAAGGCACGCAAAATGGCTATCTCAACTAAAATTTATGTTAAGGGTGGGACAGTCCCTTTAAAGTAAATCGAGGTACTAAAACAGACGAACTTGGACATATCCATTCGGATGGACACAAACGTACAATTTCAACACCTTCTCTATACCATGCGTGTGTCTTTGTTGAATAACTACTTAACTATAAAATGGCATAGTTATTGGGTCAAACACGCAAAAAACGTCCAATAAAATAAAAAGTATAATGTTCCTACACATAGCTAGACCGAAGCAATGCATGGCATCCAGCAATACATTCATGTGTGAAAGTTAACCCACACGAAGGCCTGTGGTCACGATGACCACGTTGCTTGTCGATTTAATTATAGCCGACATAAGATGCCTGCTAAATTATTGATCTATAAAAACTGCAGCTGTACCACCACTAACATCGACTGAATTGTGTACCGACATACGACAACAATAAAACTTTCTTCGACGTATATAGGAAATACACGACACTGTGCATGCTGAATCTAAGGCTTTCAAATGTTATACACCACATTACCACGGGAAGTTAGTCTACCAGTTCCAGCCCAACTCGAAATCCGTTAGGGATCGGACCTAGGCCCTATCCGTCAATTTAGCAAGACAAACTTATACCTTCGGACCGATCTGTGAAGCAAAAGTTGGTTTTACCGCTAATATTAAGCTTATGAAGCTTCGAACGGGAGGCAGATTGTCAAAATATACGTTTAATGTTGTTCGTCAAAAGCCGTGATTGGTGCAAAATCGCGTTGCAACATGATACGTGTATTATGAATTATGATCCGCTATTTTGTGGTGTTAAGAATATCGAAGGTGGTGTTAAGAATATCACATCCCCTCTGTACATTGACAAATGCGGTGGCAATGGCTCACAGCAAGCACCAGGCTGACAAATTTGCCACTATAACTAAGAAATGCTCTTTTCTGTAACAACATACCGATCTTCATTCTATGATTGTACATAAAATGGACACCATTGGATAAAATATAAATCAACAATCTTGCCAAATTTACATATATAAGGCAGACCCCACAGCAAGAATCCCGGTCGAGGAGAGCACAAGGTATAATAGAGCTACCCGTGCCCATGCCCTTCATTAATAGACAACAGAGAGCTTAGTAGCCTCTCTCTCTGGCTGAAAGGAACAGAGCTTAGAAGCCTCTCCATAATAGGGAAGAAGCGAGCTTAGTCAAATATGTCTCTCATGACCAGGCAGAAGACAGTTTAGTAGCTTCTCTACGGCTGTACCCGGCCATCTTGCTCATGACTAGTCAGAAGAGCGGTCATCAGCCTCTCCATCGCAATAATTGTGCAGCAGCGCACAGCTCTATGCAGCTCGTCTCCGTTTCGTCCGCGGCCGGTCTCTGGCCGTGCTGCCCGCCGTGCCGCTCGCCGTGCTGCAGCCCTGTCTCAAGGTTCCGCCCACGCCGCCGCGCCGGCCCTGTCCGGTCCGGGCGACTAGCTCTCCGTGTTCCTGGAGTTCCAGGGATGGCCGGCGCCGCGGAGGTACGGAAATGCTCGCACGCTGAGGCACGTCCCGCCGCCGCCGGATGAGCAACCGTCCAGGAGGGGGGGGGGGTCACGCGACCGACCTGTCTGACCACCTGGCTATACGGCAGAGCTGGTGGGAGTCTGACGCGCGATCTGTGGCGACGCCGCCGCCCCGCTTCCGAGTCACGAGAGATGCACCTTGAGGAGGCGGCAGGCTGTGGCTTCTTTGGCGCGGCTCTGGCTTCGGACCGCAGAGTGGAGCTAGTGATACGCTCCGGATTGATCTGGTTTGTACTAGTTAGGTGTGATTCAGTTTACTACGTACTGAACGGACACGACTGGTGACTGTCGTAACAGCTTTAGCAGAACTGACCTTGGTGTGGTGATGGGTGCGACGTACGTACAGCGAACTTTGATCGGTGGTTGTTCCCCTTTCTCACCGAAGTTTTCCTCCGTGGTCGCGCCCCTGATCTGGAATGCACAGCACGTGCGATAGGTTGAAACACGTATCACCATTCGCGCATGTGAGATGAAGCGCGGGACTTTGATAGCATATAGTGTGAACTGTGAAGGTCGATTTGCTTACAGGTTTAACCTTTGCATTTGCTTTCTTGCCAATTCTGAAAGTCCTTGCCGTACTGCTTTAGCAACAGTAAAGACGTCAATGTGGTCATTAGCTTGTTACTTGATCCAGTCTTTTGGTTTGTTAAAATGTGCTGTCACATTTCATAATTTGAAACGTCTCTGGGTGCATCTAATATAACCAGAATGTGTCGGATGGCAATACCGATACCTGTTCCAAATCATTGAGCGGGATGAAAGCAAAGAGGTGCGTTGGTAGAGAGCTTATTATACCTCCAGCACATCCCCTCTGTACTGAAGATGGTGAAATTGATGTGATATGTGGCAATTGAAAATAATTGTCAAAGTTAGAGAGATTATGTGTATATTAATGGGATACTGCCACATCGCGGACCAATATTGAGTTTTGGGTGTGTATCGGTAGATTATGCGTGTCCGATTTCACATGCAAAATCTGGCTCCCGAAACTCCCCCATTAGATAAAATAAAAATACATTTGCACCGCTCAATGTGTGGCACACATTCCTAAAATTTTAGCCGCCTAATCACTATTTAGAGTCATTTATTTGCGGACTATACCTAAATTTCTTTTGGATATTGGAGAAACTCAACATCACCAATCCGTCAGTGCACTTCAAAATTAAAATGCGCATGCAATTATTATATTGTCAACAACCTTAATATGACAACAAGAATGGCTATGGCTCGAATCAGGGCAGTAGGAGATTCGTGACGTTACCTTATAACACAGATATATTTTTCAAGATCAAGTCTCAGCGATTTCGGACGCTTTGGCTTTGGGCGTGCTTCATGGACACGTAACAATCGCGCCAATTTGACAGCCAAACTGGATGAGAGCAGCCATCATGAATTTAGTGCTTAGCATAGCTGGGACCAACGTTTTGGAGCCAGAAATAAATAAATTGAAATTTGCCCACAAATTACTTAAGATGCTAAAGGTGCAAGTTTGAGCATGAGCAAACATGGTTGTTGATCCCATCATATATTTAAGTTGTTTTTAGAAATCCTCCGGAGGTGCCAATATCCCTTTAAGCTTTAACTATTCCTTGCGGGGGCAGATTCTGCCCTCCCCGGTGGGGTTTCGCTTGTTGCTCATCAACTACTGCAGTTAGCGTCTTGAAATTGTGTTACATATCCTAGAATTGAATTACATATGTTGTCTAAAAAATGTAAAAAATCGGCCCAGCAGAGGCGGTGTCAAGGTCCTATTTTGGGGAGAGTGTTACGAATGCGATGGCGTGGCGCGTACTTACATCGTAGTTTGCGGTGCAATACAAGTGTCAGTAACGTTTTCGCTGCAATATGCATCATGCATGCTGGGATTGCACATAGTTTGGAGGCAGGAACGCAATGAGGTACAAAAAATGGAAGATGGTATCCTCCCTCAAATGAACTCAACCGTCAAATTAGCAAGTTGATACAAATGTAATGCACATTGTGCATGGCGCCCTTCCCCTCCCACGTTGTTTACCTAGATCTACCTATACGCAATATATTATATTTAACCAGTTACAGCAAATCATGTCCACATGTGACCTTCATACCACCCCAAACATTCACGAACAGGACATATTTTGTTATAAAAATCCCCATTTTAGATCCCCTGAATACGCCTCTTATTTTTCATTTTGGTACCTGTCTTTTCATATGTTAAATACAGTACACTTGAAGCACAAAAACACTTAGGATATGCAAATCGGTTGAACCATATGGCCACAATGACTTTTTTTTTTTGCCCTGGCCCCCATTTTTTAACAAAAAATAAATTGTCGGGGTCTTAAAACAAATTTATGTTGATGATGAGTCGAATAGTGCTCATCCCATCTAAATCGACTGAGCGGTTCTCGAGATATCAGGTGTGGGGGGGGGGGGAAGAATATGCTGTCCTCCGCACGAGCCGCCTGCAAGATATAGAGTTAAAGTAATTTTTAACTAGACCTCCTCCTCGCCAAATATCTACTCTATTTTGTCTTGCGAATATGCATGCATAATAAATCGTGTGCGTCATACAGGCATGTGTGATTTATGTTCGTTTGTGCATTCGTGAAAGCCGCATTTGTGCAACATTTGTGAAAGGAGAAATGTAGTCCAAAGGCAAGAAGCATGAAAAACTGCCCATCTCACCTCGACCCAGGTAAACAATGCGAAACTGTTTAAACCATCTAAGTTGCAAATCATTACAATGCTGCACGAAGACCCGACACTGGCATGAGGTATGTAGCAGAAACAACGGCAAATTTTTCCTTAAAACGTACACTGAGCTCGCCGAAATGGCCTTGGCAATGAAGAGATGTCTGTTGCCATCCTGTCGGCGTCTTTGAAGTCACTCAATCTGTGCAGGGAAGCAGAGGTGCGCCCAGTCCTGGGGTTTTCCAAACCGACTGGAGTTTTTAGATGCAGACAGACATACTGACAGGTGGACGGGAGGTCAGCTATCCCTCATACAGTGAGCTGATCTGTATAACGATCGCTGGAGTGTTCTGTTCCATTTTGACATTTATTTGCTCTTGGCATGTTGTGCCTATTAAATCTTCGTGATAGACATGATAGCAATATGTGTAACTAATCACATATTTTTATTAATCATGAACTAATGACATTTAACAATGAACATATTTTATAATAACCCACCACGTATAGATCAAACTTGAAAGAATCGGTAAATGTCAACACAATTTATGATTACTTGGAAAATGTGGTGTATTTTCAGACGACATCGGTATGCGTATCAGCAGCGAAGCCACATGCATTGATGCATTGATCAGATAAATACCTCCGCTGGCAGCGCCACGTATGCTACACCTAAATCACCAGGACAGGAGTGATGCTCACTGAAAACGCTGTGAAGCAGCAGAGTTCGGTGCATCCGTAGAAGCCAAGTAAAAGCCATCGGATTACTGAGGAATTAAGTGCAGACGGATAATGTTTCGAAAAGCAGGAGCCGCACCATCTAGGCTGATGGCATTACGACGTACCGTTTGATGCAGTAAACGGGTGAGCTCCCTTGCTAGGTGAAGCTGGTGAAAGCATTGGCTGCGAAATTTACAGCTTTGTGTAGAGTCTAAAGCCACTAAGTTTGTCCTGTTAATGTTGAGACGTTGATGACGATTTATTACGATATATATTGATTTATTGTCAATATCATGGTTAAACCCATTTATTTGTATCGCAAAGCATGAAAGGTTACAACACAACTAGATTTTATCTTTAGGTGAGTTTCCTATGTCCAAGCTGTTATTGCCCTGTCGCACGTACAAATGATTACTGCCAGGATTTGAGCAGCTCTTCTTTGCTTTTCTATCACACAAACCAGAGATTTTCACACGTTGGAGAAAAATACACGAGAGTACTACTCGATTCAATAAACAATACATATTCGCAGGTGACAAACCGGTCTATGTTCGATTGAGACAGACCAAAGTCGAAATCGTGATTGGATTATTTTTGGACGTCCGAAAATGTTAACTCTGATTTACATCACTAGTGCACGGTATTACGTTTGTTGGATCCATGACATTGTCATCAACTAACCCTAAATAAAAATACAATTTTGTTATTAACGCTGTGCTGTTGCCTGTTGGTTACGCTGATCAATACTTCATTTCAATCAAACTCATGGCACAATATATAAGAAATTGATACCTTCCTGTAGAGTGTAGGTAGTAGGTTCACTAGCAGATCCAAAGAGGGGGGCGTCAGGGGCTATAGCCCCCCCCCCTCCCCATATCGCCTGGAATCGGCGAAATTTGACACATTTTCCAATGTAGAAGGACAACTAACACATTTTACTAAGGCATGTTTGTTTTTAACCGTTCAATAGGGTACACGAACGCCAAATCTAGTGAGTTTTCCAAATGTCGTGAAACTTTTTGAAACTTAGCCCACAACACAAATCCACGTTCTGGATCCGCCAGTGAGTAGGTACATACATACATATCTTTTTTAATTATTGATTGCAGACTGAAACACCGCACGCAAGCCTTACATCAACCTAATTAATATCCACATATTATACAAGTTTGTTTATAAAGTCGCATAGCAATGCGGTCATGTTTCAACATTGCGTTAACGATCACACTGTGTCCTGTAATGTATAGCTATACGCCACAGAGCGCAGCGATATTAACATCCAATAATTAAAATTGGAATTTAGCGGTAATTCCATTCATTGTCCCCGCACCGCACCACTCTGCATCCAGATGCATAAGGATCTCGGACAACGCTAAAAATATAATGATGCACAGCACTCTCAGCGGCAGAGGCCTGCCCGGCCCGAGACTAGCCGGTCCCACTAGTTACGGCAACGTATGTCACAAGTTGCAGCCCATCGTTACGATCAGCAGGGGCGGATCCAGCCCCTCGGTTTGGGGGGGGCAACTTTTTTCCGGCAAAAAGGTACCCCCATTTTTGTTTCACGGATTTGGGCTTTTCACCTTATTTGGCATTAAAGATTAAAAAATACGATTTTTTTCAAAATAAATACTGACTTTTTATACTTTTTTTAAAAATCGGGGAAAAAATCGGGAAAAAAACTTTTTCGTTTTGTAGGGTAAAAAATCGTGGAAAAATCACTTTAAAAACACACAGAACACCATTTCCCGTGGCATATACCACGTAGGGTAATAAATAATAACGTTGGATCTCATACCAACTCGCAAGGCGTCACCGGATAATTTATGAGGGGGGTCGGATGAAAGGACGAAAAAACGTATATCCGTTTGTCTGCGTGCATTGCCTTAGCAACATTTTTAATGTGGATTTCCATGTTAAAATACGCATTGGTTTGGATGTTAGCGTACTTTAGGTGTTTAGGCGATGCTCCACGTCAATAGTCGTTCCGCGTTGCGCCTTTTTTCGGAACTCGGGCAGGCCATGCTTAACTTGTAGCACAGCGCGAAATTAAGCCCTCGGCCTCAGGAGGGCCTGACAGGGCCTCCCTGATGTTTTTCTGAAAAATCACTTTTTACTCCTGCGGGCATCTTGCTGGAATTTCACTAGGCTGAGTATGACAACAAATTTATACGTATGCTGCAAAATTTCACTGACAATTGGTTCAGTCGTGTTGGAGAAAATGACGTTTTAGTGGGATTATAGCTTTTGGTGGGAAAAAACCGGTCACTATATGTATAAAAATCGTAGAAAAAGAGATTTGCAGCAAGTTGCTAACAGAAAGCCGACAAAGATTCGAAAATGCTATATGTAGTAGGATAAGGGGCCAACTCTGGATTCCGAAATTTGAGGTTTCATAAACCCCTAAAAACTGAAAAAAAAGGGGAATCAGCTTTAAAAAAATTGTCAAAGATTTTAAAAAAGCAAAAGAAAGTGAGAGAACTAAATATGGGAAATACCGCCAAAACCAAATTTTAAAGCAATGACTTGCAATAACTAATTTGTGATTGCGAGTATGCTTCCCTAAGTGCTACCAAACTCATGACGTCATTTTTTAATCCACTTTGTTTTGACTTACTTTTGACCAGAACGACAAAAAATACTTTGTTTCGTGTATTTCTTGAGACAAAACTGGTCAAGACCAACTTTTTATTTACATCTTATAATTTCTCATTCTTTGACGTCTATTCTTGACGGAGAAAAAACGCTGATTCTTGAACGGTGATCGAGTTCCCAGGTGCCATTCACTGACCTGGAAGCTTCACCCATTGACTGAAACATAACAATTGACATACCGTTAGATTCCTCACATGACAGGCAACATTTGCTTGGTTCTTACGAGTTGCTCTATGATGCTTGGTTTGGAAGTTAACAGGGAACTCTGTCCCCGTCGTAGAAGGTGGAAACACGAGTAAGGCGAGGGTTAATCATTGTATGAAGCGGCCCTGGGCCAGGAACTCCGCCAAGACGAGCCTCTGCCATTACACTTAAATGAAATTAATTTTTCCATTTTCTAATTGTGTAAGCATTTGCGAAACTTGTGTGATGCCGCGAAGCGGCGCGAAATTTTTCCCAGTTTTTTACTGTGAATGAGTGGAATATATGACTGCTTCAAAGCTATTTTAACGATAAGTTGTTTATCTTTCCTTCGGGTGACGCAGACTCACCAGTGGTGAATACCGCAAATAGATTGACCAGATCAGTGCCGATAACAATTGTGGGGGTAGTTCCGACTGATTTGTCCTTTTGGCGGGGGAAAAAGAGTATGTTGGCCGGCCCCCTTTTTCGCTGTTGGGGGGTGGGGGGGGGCATGGCCGGATTGGCCCCCCTTGGATCCGCCCCTGACGATCAGCGTATTCCCGTCCATTGCAAGCAGAAGGTGAAAGGCAGCGCGCACAAGACCACGGGGGCGTCTCCCACGACAGGTTACATGTATGTGAAAAGGCAGACAAAAGGAGTTGTAACGACAGCGAGAATGATACCCAGAATCGTTAAAGCGTCCGAAACAAAATAACAGACATCTCTTACAGGTGTTACACGTGCGACAAGGCCGTCGGTCTTCCAATTCTTAAAACTGAAAATGAAATCACTTGAGAAGCCTTGTTCACCCGATTTGGTACAACACAGTTCGTGTTAAACCGGTCCAATGGTCCATATTTGTTACAACTGAAGTTCATCAAAAGGGAATAATTATAACGAGTTGCTGCAGACTATGACAAAACACCATTGACTTTGAGCTATATGGTTTTATGTATAACCATCACCATAAACCTGCATAATGCTATTTTTTAGGGTACCAAGCTCACGACAACGAAAAACGAAGCTCATGGCGGCTAAGTCGGCCGATGGCTTATGCTAATAAGCATAAATCCGGCTGGATGAGTCTGATTCATTCAGTTTCAGATCGGATTACAGTGAAGGTGGCATTTCCTGATCCTAAACCTGGGCATAACAATATGGCTAACCAGGGGCGGCGCCATCGGGGGTTAGGGGGGAAGGGACGGGCAGTCGTCCCCCTGTCGTCGGACAGGGGGCAATCATATATTTTTGCTCCCTCCCTGAAATTTAGGGAGGCCCCACCAAAACTAAGGAAGGCCCCAAAAATCAATGTGGGCCCGGTGAATGAAGAATGAGCCCTGGGCGTCTTGTTTCACCTGAGGGACCTCGGTCAGCTTGAGGGGCCCTTGGTCGGCCTGAGGAGCTTCGGTTGGTTTGAGGGGCCATTAGACAGCCTACGTTTTCTAGGAGGCCGTTACGAAAAGGGGAGGTCCCTTCTCAAATGCAGGCCCATCGCTTTTAGTTTGCACCCCCCCTTAAATCTGTGGCGCCACCTCTGAGAATGACAGCCAGTGGTGAAGTTAACTTGCATCGCAGATCAGTTGTCACTTTTTCACCTTTACCTTTTGATCACTCTTCCCTTGCTGCAGTCCTTCTCCTATGGTCTGCACGACTATCCACCAGTTTACAGAGCATGACAGCTGTGAATGAAATCCGCCAACGGATATTTTTACATGGAACTATCAGTGGTAAGCCGAGCTAAAAAGAAGTAGTTGCAGTTATAGACCTAATTAATGAATCCACATAAAAAAGTAAATACTTACAGTTATTTCCTATTGCTCATATAGTAGCAGAGTTCATCGATAAACGAATTACTGCGCTAGCTATTTTGCTAAACTTAAAAAGCAAAGAACTTTACAAAGTGTACAGCAGATTACCATCAAAGCTCGGGCTCTGAAACTCGAGCCCCATCCCGCAACATATTTCACAATTGCTATCTATCACTTTGTTTTCGAGGCAGCGTTTCGACCGCACTCTTGTCCGTGAGGGCGAGGCACTGCGGTTTGTTTACCAAAGCGTGTTTGGTTGTAAACTACAAGGCCGCAACCGGAAGCGCCATCGCTGCGCAAACATTGTCGCACTGGCTCGCTAACATCGCCAGTGGCCGGCCGAGCGACCTTCGCTCGGTCCATCTCCTGGCTACTCCGCGTGGCCGGCCAGGGTCAGTTCACCTGCCACTCTGAGTCGTCTCCGATCCTCGCCTCCTCTCACCTGCTCACCTGAGCCAATCCCAGTCTACACCAGCCCACCTTATCCCACATCAGTCCACCTACCTAACCCAGTCTACCTCAGCCCATTAAGCTCACTCCAGCCCACCTGAGCGCACCTCAGCCCACCTCAGCCCACCCCAGCCCACCCCAGCCCACCTCATCTCACCCTCCAGTCCACCGAGGACCGAGGTCAGCGCCGGACGGCCACACCGCTCCGCCATCGGTCGCCTCGGGCCGCCGTGACGTCACAGGCGAGGCATCAACCTGTGCGCGCGACGCCGGCGGCAGGTTCATGCCCGCCACCCTCCCCTCCCTCCCTCCCTCGGCTCCTCTCGCACCACCGGATGTCGGTGGGCGATTAGCATGCCAAACACCTCAGCACCACCGCCGCCGGCGCCGTCGGCACCCTGGCGGAGGCCTGAGGAACTACATCGGAGGGACGCCGAGAGATGGTGGGCGGGATTCTGCCGAGTGCCGAGGGCAAGGTGGACAAAGTGAGGAAACGCCAAACGGCAGACGGAGGAGTCAGAAGAGGTGGAGGTCGTTGATGATGATGTCGGAAGGGGGCAATGTTCCATGGGGCGCGATAACCAGTTTGATTAACAAAGTTATCAGGATATAAAAGTACGCTACAATAATTTCATAAGTAACGCGCATACATAAATCTTAGTCTACTATTCCGCTCATCACTCATTCAATCGCTAACGCACTGTCGTCTTTCCTCTCTTTCCCTTACCCTGCCTTTTCCCTTCTGCCTGTCCTCTCTTTCCCTTCTGCCTCGCTCCTTTGTATTTCAGCACCGGTGAGAGGCACCCGGATGTTCGCCGGACGCTGGCCGGTCCTTTGAGAGCCGCAGGACGTGGGGGTTAGTCAGGCCTGGTCGGGCCCAGTCGGTGGTAAACGCAACCCCCAGACAGGTGTGTTTTGCCGAGCCCTCAGAGCGTCAACACATGCCGCCGGCACCCCCAGACACCGGTTCAGTGGCTTTGTCAGCAGTTCAGTGGCCCCCGGCCCCGGACACCTCGCGAGGGAGGAGTCGGCATGGAGGGGACGGAGGTGGTGTTTAAAGCGGAGAAGCCCAGGTTGGAGTACTGAAGGACGTGGTTGAAAGGGATGTGTTGATATGATATCTGTTTCAGTGTCGATGACGTACATAAAATGTGCTTTAATGTTTAGGTACCCTTGTTTTACTACTTATACCTACTTCGTGAACTATATGTGAATCCCTGTATTACTGCAAGAGCTCCACCACGTTCCGAAAATGTGGGGGGAGGGCAGAGGCATTCTAAATTAAATTATTGCCATGCAACGACCATAGGCGTTAGTTAAAAACATACAGATTGTGGGACACCTCCCCGTCCCCTGAGTCCCTGCTTCTCTGGCATGCATCAGAACACGAATGTTAGCCACTGGCTTTGAAACATCGCGTCCATGCCTGTTCAGAAACATTCTGACGCACTGCAGCCCTGGGAGGTGATCTGCTGTGCCGCACTGCAGCCCTGGGAGGTGATCTGCTGTGCCGCACTGCAGCCCTGGGAGGTGATCTGCTGTGCCGCACTGCAGCCCTGGGAGGTGATCTGCTGTGCCGCACTGCAGCCCTAGGAGGTGATCTGCTGTGACGAACTGCAGCCCTAGGAGGTGATCTGCTGTGCCGAACTGCAGCCCTGTGAGGTGATCTGCTGTGCCCTGACCCACACAACCAAAACAGTGGGCAACTCTGGCACGAGGCAACCGTGTCGCAGCATTATGCGGCATGTCTAACACGCGCACGGCCGGAGGGGTCGATTTTCGCCCCTCTCTGGTTTTCCAGAAGCGGAAAAATAGCGGCGCGCAGTGCCGCCAAATTTCGCACAGCTGTTTGGGCATCAATTATCCATAAAGACTGATTTTTTTTTCAGGTCAGGTCATCTTAGGTCAGGTCATTAGGGCAGGTCACGTGCCCCAACCTCAAAAGCGTTTGCGGTCATACCACAACTAGATATTTCGGCCGATCGGTTTCAATCATACTGAATTTCATGAGGTCATAAGTACCTACAATTTGTGTATCTCATATTTTTTGTATCAGTTATCTAAGGTCAGTTCAATTTCCTGACCTCTTAATTATAAGTGAATGAGAAAATATACAATTGCTTCCTTTTCAGAGACTATGGATTGGGTCAAACTAATTATTTCAGCATCATGCTATTTTAGCTCATTCTTGACGAATCAGATGAAATTGCTGCTCAGTGACCTTTGCTAGGTCATCTAAGGTCACCTGAGGTATCAGCAATGTTTTGATAATAATTATTGATATAATAAATATAGAGACGAACGGATGAAGCCACTGTGTTTGTCTCGTCGAGCCGCGTCGCCCCATATGCAGCATGACCGACATGGTCTAATTTTAAATGACCTTGACCTGAGGTCTAATTTTTCAAATTTATATTACTAGATCACAATTCATATATTTCAAAGTGCGTTAATTTAAAATTGATCTTACTAGATCATACTAGATCACAATTCATATATGATATGTCAAAATGCGTTAACGAGAAAAACATGATGAAGTTAATGTAGTGTTGCTATCTTTAATTAGGTAAAATGTGATTTGCGAAAAAACAGCATTGCCAAAGAATATTCCTTTTGACCTTTTGATGACCTTCTGAAGGCCTTACTATTAATCTGAATCTGAAATCAAAGGGGCGTTAAGCCAAGCGAAATTTACAATGAGCTTTTCGATTGCCCTGTTTGTTGTTTGTTCCTATAGTTTTTGATAGTTCTCGAGATATTTGATGGCTTCTGGAGCGAAGTCCTAAAAGCCGGAAAGCCTGATCTAAAAATATATATATAATTTGGATTGAGCTTGTCTCAAGCTATCTATCGCCGCTTTTCTCTTGCTGCTACGTTGCGTTTTTTAAGCTATTAGGGGCACAAATAAACCCCCGACCGTTCGTGCTTGGCACAGACCCCCAGCCGTGATCCCTCCCGGAACACAGATACCAGTTGCTGGGAGCATTGGAAACCAACACAGCCAAGAAGACAGGAATACTACGCACAACACACACCCTTGGCCTTGGTGATGTAACTTTTTAGCTTGTGATGTCTGTTCAACAGGTGCTTTGTATACCTGTTGTAGATAGGCAGGAGTTTCGTATCGACCACCCCTTAGAGAAAATAAGCAGACTGTGCCGCATGGTTTTGTGATGTGCGGCGCAGTCTACCACTTTTTGACGCATCTTACTGCGCATTGCGCAATGCAATCTCCCGATGCATTTGTTCAAGTCTACGCACACTGGCGGCTCTAGAACGGCAGTTTGTGGCAGTTTGAGGGGGCATCAACCCCAAACAAATCACACAAAATCGTCGGATTTCGCTTTCTTATGCATTGCTAGACGTTTTAAAATAAACTTTTTTAGTCAATGTTGCGGAGATGTCTTACATTAGGAAATGTGTAAATTAGATCCGATTTCAGGCGGTTTGGGGGCCATTTGCACCTGATGCCCCCTTCCCTGGATCCGCAAGTGTGTATGCAGAATCACATCCATTTAATTCATAAACATAGCAACTCACCAAGATGAATCGGTGGCGAAGAACAACGAGCTTGTCACATTAGCTTTTTATCGTATAGTAGCTTTGTTTGAACACAAACCTACAGAACGAGAGGCCAGATGCATTTTTAACAGCATATTATGATGACGTGAACCGGATAATCCTTGACGTTTTGGTCTTGTTTATATCGAACTGACTGTCTGTTTAAACAGATGATAACAAAAAGCTACACGCTGCGCTGGACATTGAATTAACTGTGCGACATGCCAGTACGCTGTATGCAGTATGCCACCGGCAATGAAAGGCTGTATTCCATATCCCTTGTCTTTCGATAGCGGAGAGGAGAGAGGAGATTATACCCTGCAACTAAGGAATGACAGAGACACACACGGCTCTCCGATACTGTGTGCCGAGGACATACCACAGATAACTAGGAAGGGCCAGAGTCAGTTGTGTTATGTGCTGGCGAAGTTGTGGATAAAGGTGGACATCTGACCCACAGGTCAGCTGTGTAGTGGATGGAACTCTAGGACATCCACCACAGGTCAGCTGTGTAGTGGATGGAACTCTAGGAGGAGTACCTGGCAGGCAAGTCAGCCGAACACCATGGCATTGCCGCTCACAGTTAGCTGCAGGCGAATTGCTGAACAGTGGACAGCATCTAAATCTGCCTGGAGTCCTGTCTGGCAATGGCCCTCTGTCTAGACTTAATTGTTGGGTTACTCAGCCTTCGCCTGTCCTTTGGCGTTTGAGCTAGGAAGCCGCCCAGCCCTGCTTACTGCTCAGGGCTCCTTATAGCGTGACAGCGGGAAGGCGAGGCGACCCAGCCCCTGCTCGAGAGAGTCCTGTCCCAGGGAACGGCTCTGGGCCCCTACTCAGGAGGCCCTGTCTCCAGAGCGACTTCCGACACCTGCCTTGTGAGGGGCCTGACTCAGGGAGCGGCTCCTCTGGGCCCCTACTCAAGAGCGCCCTGTCTCCAGAGCGTCTTCTACCAGGAGCGGGCGCTCTGCTGGGCCCTACTCAGGAGACCTGTCCCAGAGCGACTTGCCGCATCCTGCCTTGTGATGGGGCCTTGACTCGGGAGCGGCTCCTCTGGGCCCCTATCTCAAGAGCCCTGTCTCCAATGCGTCTCGTATCACAGGGAGCGGGCTCTGGGCCCCTACCAGGAGGCCCCTGTCTCAGAAGCGACCCCGTACAGCCTTCTTTGGGAGGGGCCTGTCAGGGAGCGGCTCTGGGCCCCGTACTCAGGAGGCCCTGTCTCCTCCAGAGCGACTTTCCCGGACACTGCTGCCTTGTGAGGCGGCCATGACTTCAGGGAGTGCGCTCCTGCTGGCCCTACTCACGAGGCCGCTGTCTCCAGAGCGTCTCTATCCGAGGGAGGCGGCTCCTGGGCCCCCTACCAGGAGACCTCTGTCCCAGAGCGTGACTTTCCGACAACCTGCCTTGTGAGGTGGCCTGACTCAGGGGAGCGGTCTCTTCTGGGCCCCTACTCAGGAGGCATCCTGTCTCCAGAGCGTTCTATACCAGGATGCAGGCTCGTGGGCGCCCTCTACTCAGTCGAGGGCCTGTCTCAGGAGCGACTTTGCACTCCCGACAGCGCTTGCCTTGTGAGGGCCCTGTCCAGGGAGCGGCCTCTGTGGCCGCTACTGCAGGAGGCCCGGGTCCTCCAGAGCGCAACCTCCGCGACACCTGCTCTGCTTGAGGGCCTTCACAAGGGACGGCTCTGGGCTCCCACTACTCAGCCCGAGGCTCTGTCTTCCAAGCGTCTCTATCCAGGAGCGGCTCTGCCCCTACCTCAGGAGCCCTGTCTCCAGAGCGTCCTCTACTCCAGGAGCGGCCTGCTGGGCCCCTACTCAGGAGGCCCTGTCTCCAGAGCGACTCCCGCCACCTGCCTTGTGAGGGCCTGTCCAGGGAGCGGCTCTGGGCCCCTACTCAGGAGGCCCTGTCTCCAGAGCGACTCCCGACACCTGCCTTGGGAGAGGGCCTGTCCAGGGAGCGGCTCTGGGCCCCTACTCAGGAGGCCCTGTCTCCAGAGCGACTCCCGACACCTGTCTTGGGAGGGCTCACACCCCAGCTTAGAAAGTCTCTGTCCAGGGAAAAGCTTGTCAGCTGGAAGGCGCCTCACCTCTGCTCGGGAAGGCCGCCGCTGCTCGGGAGCCGGGACGGGCCGTCTCGGGAAGCCTGTCGCGCCGCACTCGGGCGGATCTCCGGGACGGAACAATGGAGGGCGGCGACTTCCGGAGCGGCGGCGGTGCCTGACGCCGGTCCGCCGCTCCGTCGCTCCGTCGACCCGCCGACTCGTGTGTCACGGTCACGACGAGGGCTGGCCGACGGTGCAAGATGCCCCGCGACACGCTTGGCAGACGGAGCGCAGATCCAGGGGAGGTGCGGAGCGGAGCGCCGGCCGGCCGGCACCGCGCCTGGCGAGCGACCAAACCGGAAACGGAGCATCCTGACGGGGCTGCACTGTCACAACAGATCGTAAAACGTGACGAGCTGCTGTGACGGCTCGGAGCGACAGGCTGAGTGCGAGTGGAGAGTGCCAAGAGTTCTTGGAGGTGGCTAGGTGGTAAATGTGTTTTGTGATGTGAGCGAAAAGTCGCGGGTTCGATCTGCGATGTGAGAACGACTTTCACAGAGACTATCATGGGTGCCAAAACCCCAAGTCCAGTCCAGCCGAAGCCCATGAACACCAAGCCCAGACCCAGATCAGACCCATTCAAATTCATAATATTGCATACCCATGCCACTTGAGTCCATTCAGACTTCCAGTGGCGGATCCAGCATTATTCATTAGGGGGGCATGCAGGCCCATAGGGGCGCCTTCTTTTGCCTTTTTGTTTTTGATGGCACTGAGGGGGCGCCGTGTTAGTTTTTACCGGAAACAAAAATTTTTGTGAGTTTTGGGGTGTTAAACCAAAAAGTTACGTAAATCGGAGATTAGCCATTTGGAAGACAATGCCATTATCTTTCTTGCTGACCATTTAAATTTGCATTAATACTTCATGTTGTTACGAATTTCCAAACATTATCGTTTTTACACCAAATAAATGCCAGAATCAATACGGTCAATATTCCCAAGTACTACACCATATGGATGCTGGGAGGATATAGCCGTTGGATTATGGAGGGCAGAATCCGTGGAATATTTCAAAATTTATTGAGTGGTGAAAGGGATCAGAGAGGAATTTGATCCTTCACCCCGCGAAGGCGTTCAGCGAGAAGTTGTGACGGGGGGTGGGTGGGTAAGGAGAGCGTTCATCAGCCTTCTTCAAAACCTGATACCTACACAGGTTGACGTCCGCCTGATAATTGTAAATGGTGAGTCCAGTCGATATGACGAAACGTGGTACTCCTTACATTTCTGGTGATTTCAAGCCCCTTACAGCATTTTACATGTGATATTTTCATGTTAATTATATGTACAATGTTATTTAGCTGTCGTAAAAGAAGCAGCGAAATTTGTACGTGGTTTGCTGACTTAAAACCCAAGGTATAGAGCGGTGTAGAGGATTAAGTGAGGCCTTGCAAGGATAAGAAGCTTAAACTCTTATTAATCATCATTCAGGATGTAACGCGACCGATACGATGCGATCTGGGCTCGTTATGACATGGTTGTGAATTGTGACGGCCGCGGAGAAGCGCGTGGATAAATTTTGATTTTAGGTAATTTTAAAAGAAATTATAATATTGAAACCAGACGTGACCGGGGGCGAGATCCAGGGGAGGAGGGCATGGCCTCCCCAAACGGCCTGAGCTATGATTTTGTTCCCCCCCAAAAAAAACACGGTCGGTACAAAATTTAATTTATCGTACAAATTGCCTTGAGCAGTCCAAAATCCAAGTTCCCGCAGCCCAACGGTTAAAATCGCGCTGCGGACTAGAATGTTTGCAAATGCTAATATACAATTTGGAAATAGGGGAAAAGAGCTCGATTAGTGTCAAAGCTCAACAGTCAAAGCTCTCCTGCGGGTTAATTGCTGGCCACGGGACTTAATCAAATATTAACTTATGGCCTCATCAAATATTAACTTTCAGAGGCTGCAGCTAGTAGTCTGCCGAGTTCCCAAAAAAGGGCGACGCGAACGAAATGACGCGGAAATCGGCAAGCCGAAAGCTATCCACGGTTGCCCAAATTCAACTAGCTGGACCGAATGAGAGCTATAGTGGAGACCAGACCACGACCATCTCCAAATATCTCCTTATAGGCTCCTCCAGATCCAAGGGACTGTTGTTGGCGTGCGTCTTTGCTCTCACGAGTTTTCTATAACTTGACAAATAACTATATACCAGTATAACAATATACATAATAACAATATACAATTATATTACATATAACAATATATGTCGTGTCTTTGGCTGCCTCAATCTTGACTTTAAAACATTTGCACTATTACACTTGTATAGTTTGGTACAGAGTGATATAGTACACGTACGCACTTATTATTATATCATTGATTATTATATTACTGTTGATGTTAACCCCACCGGTATCGTGATATACTATTCGAGGCTACATGTATTAAACACTACATTTCATTTTCATTATTTTGATGACACTCCGAGCTGTGCAACAAGGGAAAAGGGTGACGGGGTTGGCTCCAATTATGAGTCTGGTTCCAATATGGAAAATGTTCGTTTGTTACACATCAATAAAAAATTTCACGCCGGCTTCGCCGGCGTCGTATCGGTAGGTAGCCAATGCCTCGTTTCATAACAAGCACTTCATTGTCTTCGGTTCCCTTAAGCTGAATCGAATAAATAGAATTTTGTAGCTCTTCTTGTCTACAGGCCTGATCAAGGTTTATAGAGCGACTGAGAAAAAAGAACTTGCGTGAGACGCAATGCTAAGTACTATGTTATAACATGAAATCCACATTAAAAAGCTGGATGTAAAGGCTTAAATTACAACGCATAAAAAGGGGATAAATTGCTTTCGTCATTTCAGCCAACCCCTCAAGATTTTCGATGACGCCTGTGAGTTGTATGAGCAAAATTATATTACTGTATTGTGTATATTGCTACGCGATATATTCGCGTTTTTGATTATTTTAGCGAATTTTTTGTCCCGAAAAATGTGTTTTTTATCGAAAAAAACCACGAAGTGCTTTTCTCTTAGAAAATTTTGTTTTCAAAAAGTTCATTTTATTAATTCCAATTGCCAAATAACGGTGAAGCCAATCCAAGGATAAAAATGAGATTCTTTTTTGCACAAGAAAGTGGCCCCACGAAGAGATCTGGATACGCCAGTTCGCCGTTGCAACCCAACCAAGCGTGATTCCGCTCGACCGTTTAAGTGGAGCCAAGCGCAAAGGTAACCCCTTTTTCCTGGTTGCACATCTTTGGTTATGATGTAAGATATAGTTCCGGGGGCCAGCAATTACGCAGGGAGACCTCGACAACAATAAATGCAATGGCATTTTTCAATTTTCGATATTTGTATAAGAAATTGGAAACCTGTGTCATGCGCAGAGCGGCGCGATTTTATTCAGTTTGGATGGGATAGCTGAATTATGATTGCTTAAAGGCAATTTATTAGTATATTAAATTTTCACAGTGGCGACCTTTTGATTCTAACCGTTTTTAGGGGATGCGGTAAAATAATAATTTCAGGGGCTAGGGTGGGCCCCCTTTCGCCCCCTGGATTCCCCCCCGCCCCCTGTCTATATTCGATTTAATAGAGGATATGATATGAAGGAATTGATGCCGCATAAGGTACTGGAGTTTCCTTCCGGATATATGTATAAGTGTTATTATTGTTCAGGTTTATTTAGAAAAATCGTGAGAGGCAAATTTCGCCCGCCCCGCAGGGCGCGGCTAAACTATCGCCTTTTTACAGCCACTGGAGAACGCGCGGGGGAGGCATATTGCCATTACATGCCCCCCAATGGTCTTGCAGAAGGGGAAAATTTCCCTTGATTAATTGAATTGGCCATGGCCATTGGTCGGGAGGTAGCGGCAGTTTATGGTAAAAATTGCGGTCGCGCAAAATAGTCAATTGTTGTAACAACCCTAAACTTTTTACAAATGCTCTGATTTAATTGGCACCCTCCATGGTTGAAGGCACCCTTAATGAGTTTGGGGCGCACGTGTTATATTTGGGGCAATCTATTTCGTTGTAAGGGCAATTTCGAGTTCGGACCCTTCCGAGGTTAGGGGTGCATTTTGGGCATCGAGGGCTCCCTTCCTGAGAATTGGAGCGGCCTTCCTTGGGATTTTAGGGGCGTCGTTCATGGGCTTGTGGCACCCTCATTGGATGGTTTTGTTTGTGACACCCTTCTCAGGATTTGGGCGCCTCTCAAGATTATGGTGTGCATTGCTAATGGCGTTCAGAGGGGCCACGCTTCAAGCTATTGAGGACGCCTTCCGAAGATTTCTGAAGATTCTATACTTTTTGGGGCTTGTGGTCACTTTGCAGGCAATGGGGCCGCTCTCGGTGGTGTTGGGTGGCCGCTCTTACATTGGTTTGGGGGCGCCACATGGGTTTGTGGCGGCACCCATTGGGTTTGG
Source organism: Semibalanus balanoides (assembly GCA_014673585.1). Taxonomy (NCBI): domain Eukaryota; kingdom Metazoa; phylum Arthropoda; class Thecostraca; order Balanomorpha; family Balanidae; genus Semibalanus; species Semibalanus balanoides. The sequence continues at coordinate 23,770 of VOPJ01005637.1, forward strand.
GGCGCAAGTTCTATGGGATTTGGGGGGGGCGCCCGCATAGGTTTAAGGGCGCCTCCTGGTGGGGACACCATGGGTTGGCGCACCATGGGCTGTTGGGTTGCGCCTCTGGGTTTGGGGGCGTCTTCATGGTTGGGGCGCCCTCAGGGTTGGAGACGCCCTCAATGGGTTTAGGGCGCCTGCGCGCCCCAGATTGCGGCCTATGGCGCAAAATAGTCCCGGGCGAAGGCCGCAGGGGCGCCAATTCCATTGAGGGGGCTGCAGCCCCGCTGCCCTCTGGATCCGCCCCTGTTCAATAAGACAAATAAGTAGTTTCACAAAATTTGCAACCATTATCCTAGCATGTTGACTTTCATACTATTAACGATAAATAATGTCAGGCACCGCACCTGTGTGTTGCTGTTGATTTGGTCACATCGAACACTTTGCGGCCAACATTATCATATTGGATCAGACTTAGGATCAGACATGATTTAAAAGTCTTAGTGCCCTATTACTATTACGATTTATTGTTATCATATAAATGCCAAAGTCTATTATTTAAGTGTGCTATAAAATTTAAAAAACATATTTACCTGGTTAAACATCTGGTTGTCAAGTGAAAGGACGCTTAGTACATTGTTCTAAAATTGTCATACCCATGCCCATCCAGTACCCATGAAAAGTTAAAAAATGTATACCCAACCCAGACAATCGGAAGAATTGAGTTGGAACCCATGGGTGCACCCAGCCCATGATAGCACCTGTTTCACTGTCCATCTCCGTCTTCCGTCTGCGCCAGTGCGGTAACGCTACTGATGTTCTTGGCTGATAACAAAGCCGTTATTTCCCGGCTGGTTGATACTGGCTTGTACTTTTTGCCGCGCTAAGTTTGCTTACGCCAGACTTCATTCATCCTGAGAAACTGGAACGTTGCCGGGTGAAGCTTGTTTACCCGCCTGCGTTAATATCAGGGACGTAGCCAAAGACGTAGGGGGGGGGCACGGGGCCATCGCCCCCTCTTAGCAAAATAAAATCACACTAGATAGAATGGGATTCTCTGAAAACCCGACCCTACCCCTGGTCAGCAGCTGAGCAAAATGTGAATTTTTCCAGCGTACCCCCCTAAGAAAAATCCTGGCTACGTACCTGGTTATTATCGCTAAGTCTGCTGCTAAACAACACATGCAATATGAAACTGAACAACATCTCTGGATGTGATAAGAATAACCGTTTAACTAAATTGCTTCCGAAAAAATGGCAGAATATTTAGTAAGGACAAATTGCTACAAGCTCATTAACTGCAGAATAAAATGCGATGTTCTTAATGATGTACTTGCAAACTTTAAAAAGTAATGTATGATGCGTTTTTTCCTCTGTATTTCTTTGCCAGATCGTGAAACTGAACCTTGTCGCAAAGAGAGTGGCTGAACACTTGAACAGATGCGGAGTTCCATGAACCCACCGACGAGAGGCATCGACGCAATGGTACTTGGTGGTGAAGGTAAACATGGTTTATCAAGCTTGTTAACTCTTTTCTATCATTGTGTTTTATTTATATTCTTCTTCCGATAGGTGAGCTCACGACCACCTACCAGGCGCCCCATGCCGCGTCTTCCCACCTGTCACTCCATGTCTCCCGCCAGATACGCCGCGTCTACTGGCCAGCTATTTCACGTCGACCGATTAGCGGTCGACACTCGACATCCCCGACCCAGGCGGCCACTCTCTGCAGCCCCTGGTGCGGCCCTGCTCTCCGTCTCCCCGCCGCGGTCGTCTCCGGCCGCGCTGGGCGCACATTCCTCCTCTCCTCCAGTCCAGTGCATCGTCCTCGGTCGCTGGTGACGTCACAGCGTGGCCGCTACTTCCTGCGGCGTGGCACCTCCGTCCGCGAGATCAAACAGTTCTTCTCCCGGGTCCACCTAACGGACTGACCCCGGAAATGGCATCCGAACTCGGGCCGGCCGGGCGCCGGCGGCTGGCAGGCGCCGCGCCGGTCTCTCCTCTCTCTCTCGCTCGGCCCTCCGGCCTCTGCCGGGCTCCGGGGCGCATGAGGAGCCGTAGACGAAGGTCACTCCTCCGGCAGCATCACGCACTCCGTACCGTCCGTCTGTCCGTCACGGGTGTGCGGCGGCGGCGCCTCGGGTCGCCTCTCCCTCCTGACCGCTGGGTGCGCCACTGATCGGCGACACACACCTGCACACACGGCGGTCAGCAGACCCAGCTCTGGCGGCCGGGACGTGGCGGCGGCGGCGGCGCGCCGGATCGTATGGTAATGGGCGGCCGATGCCGGATGTGGCCCGTGCAGCGGTCGGCTGACCTCGCCTGACCTGACCGCTGCTGCCGCTGCCGTCCGCCGACCGGCAGATCCGCCGCCGAGGAGGAGCCGTGAGGCCGGACCACGGTCCCGCGGGAGTCCAGCGCGGCGACCGGCCGCAGCGATCCGTGGCCTCAATCACGAATCAGCCCAGATACAGACGACGCCGGGCGCCGCGCCGCACTGAGAGGGCCGCCAGACTGACAGCCGGGATTTCCGGGTCCACCCTGGCCGATAAAAAGATGTCAGCTGATCTGCCGATACACACGGGTCTCAGAGGTCATTAGACCCTGGTGGTCTCTCGGTGCGAGAGGGATTGGGTGTACGAGTGAGGAAGTGAGGCTGGTTCCGCAACCTTGGGCCGTCTCTTTTGGTTGTTTTGGTCGGGAGGAAGACATTTGTGGTTTAAAGCTTTATGATCGTGTCACGTGTTTAGGCATTATGCATTCCTTGTGGCTTTTGTATTTCACCATGCATTGGTTGATTTGTCGCAAGAAGACAATGATTTACTCATGTCACAATTGAGATGATATAGGGTACAAACATTTTGACTGAAGAAATTGCATAATGCAAACAGCACTCAAAATGATTGCCACGATATTAGTACTGCATGAACACAAAAGCGAAAGCAGCGTACGAGTATATTGTTATGAGAAAATGTGGAAAGTTCTTTTCTTTATATGGACAAACATATCGGCTCAGTCTACACTGTGCGAGGTACGGTTAGCGCAAAATTACGGTCATACTGATTTATGGAGACGTCATAAAAACAAGCATGTAAAATTAGAGGAATCAGTTGTGTGGTAATGCTAGCTTATATTTTCATTTCCATCGGTTTTGGACGCTGAAGTAGTTTTTGCACTTGCACGGTCTGTAAACAATGCCTATCTGATTGACTGCAATGAGAACATGCTGCAGTACATACACTTATTTACCGTCAGAAAATCCCCTACACAGCATCGATCTGCCGAATGAGATTGCTAAATCAACGTCCCTCATCCGCCGTTACTTGGCTGCCAGTCTGGTTCTGCCGTTGGTCCATGGCAAATCACTACGCCGTCGGTCGGATGATAACCATGTATTACGAAGGTAGCGGTCCGACTAGCGGCAGGTTCTATCGGCGCCGCGGGCCGGCACCGCTGTAGCTCAGTCGCTGCAGCTCGGCCCGGGTAGCAGCGGAACGTGACGTAACGCTGCTCGTAGCGCCCTCATACAGAGACACAGCTGCTCCATGACCGCTGCTCACTCGGTGACTTCTGCTACTGGCTAGCGCTTATATACCGCGTGAATGAGGGTCAAGAGTTCAAGTTCGTGTTCTCGAACTTCTGCAGTGTGCTGCAGAAAAGAAAACAGAATGCATAGTACGATAATGTCTCATGGTCACGTTTTTATATCAGATTTGTTGAGTAACAATTGCAACAAAAGTCCGGACATTTAAGCCCGCATGAACGGGGTCTGATCTGAACCACCATGACTGATGGGGAGGGGCGTTTGAACCCCCTGTCTATCCTTCAGAAACCAATGATCGCGCGGGACGCACAAGCAGTATTCGAAAAGCGCGCATTGAGAACGGAATAGTTAAAGGACACTGCCTCTTCCGCATGATATCGCAAAACAGGCTTAAACACAGACCTAAGGACACAATGATTTTTAATTGTCATAAACTCCTTATCCAACAAGCGCACAATACACAAAAACAATCATTAATTTCATTACTTTAAGATCTAAAACTGTTTAAAGATTTACACACCACTACGTACATGGAAGCGTTTGCTCAAGTTAACTGTAATCACAGAGAAGGATATCAACTTGAACTGACCAACCGTCAGCTGACGCTATTGCAATTGGATGAGACGCCGATTGCGCTTATACACTGTGGTTCCTGTTAACTGAATCTACCGCGATCTTGCCGCATTTGAGCCGTTGCCATGTGAAACGTAAACAGACTCTTTCATTTGGTCATCTCCGAATCGAGGACCAAATCATAAGAAGAAACTCGGTCGGGGAAAAAACTTCATTAATGCTGGAAATCAAAATTCCCTTCGAAAAGTAAAAACAAACTTTCTTTCACAATTATACTTTCCTTACATTTTAGCATGAACTTTCCTTCATGCACTAATCATTTGAAAGTATGGTGCGAATCGACAACCTCAATTGGCTGGAAGAAAAAACTGAACTTTGAACGGCGATATTTGGCACGGGCGCCGAATTAAAAAAAAACAAACGGACTTAATGGTGTTATCAATTCGGCTGGTTCTTTAACATAATCAAATTTACTTTGTTGACAGTGTCCCTTTAAGCGCGCTCGAAAATCTCAAATTGAGGTCACATCTCAAGTCGCGGTCAGGTAAAAGTCAAAATCAATGCATTTTCGTTTATGGGTCATACTTCCCATCCAAAGCCTTCGATTGTGACCATGATCACCCAAAGTGCTCTTAAACGTATGATACACATTCCGCATGATCGAAAAAGAGACTATTGAAAAATATCAAAAGTCAAGGTCAGGTCACAAAACTTTACACAAAATATCTACGAAAGTCATGCAACACATGTTTTATGGATTATGTTACGCATGGAAAGCAAAAATGATGCTCATTTGACCACCAGACTTCATGCATACGTATGAAGTAAATGTCAATCTAAGGTGAATGTAAGCCTTTTTATTGATAAATATAAACCAAAAAGGCACGTTTGTAGACCAGTTTTGTCTCAGAAATACAGTGCTGTCATTAGTTTGTCTGTATCTTGTCAATAAAAGAAGAATATATTTTTGTTTTCTTCAAAATATGACGTCATGAGTTACCAGCACTGTAAATGCGATCACTCAGTCAAAAATGATTATATCATTTTGAAATTTGGGTAGTTGTTTGCACATAGTTCTCTGACATATCTTATGTTTTTCCAATATCTTTGAGAATTTTGATTGACTAATTATAAAAAATGGATCAAAAACTAAAATTTAAGCAATCTGAGATCGCCATTTTGTAGCACTTCTTATTTGCAATATTTATCTGTTTTGTTTATCTCATTTTCTTATTATATTGCCTTTGTACGGTCTGTTAAAGTTTAGCTGATTTATGTATAAAAGCTGTGTGTAGTGACGTCACTAAATTCGCTATGTCTCAAAAGTTCTTGAACGAAATTGATTCATTTTCGCACAGAAGATGTTAAATTAATGTAAAATAAGGTACTTAAAGTTTCACGTTCATAGCTCTAATAGTTTTTGAGTTATACCGAAAAAACGGCAGGGGCGTTAAACGCCTCACGTTAATGCCGGGTTAAGCCATATTTGTTCCTTTATGCTAGTTTTTAAGCACATGTTTATGCGTGCGATACAAATAATAGTTGAACGACTATATTCGTGACTGTGAGCCATTTACTGTCAGCAAAATGCAATCTGACATAAAAGCAAGGGTGTAAGAAAAATATGTGCAGTTAAAGACATTTCCGTTATTAGATGGCGCGTTGAGAGCGGCGACAAGCTTATCTTTGTGGCAGACACTGTTTTTAATGATTCCAATTTGTATGGTCCTCTTCAGCCGGACTCATTGTTTGGACTCTAACACGACTCCGACTCAATGAGGGGATATTTATTTTAGTCGACTCAGCTCTGACTCAGATGACTCTGACGATCCTGACTTCAGTTGTTCGCGTGACCATATAAATAAATTAATTTCAAATGGATTGTTTCACTTCATCCAAGAGAAAACCATTAACCAGCCTTCTAAACTTGTACCCGACTCGTCTTCAACTATTTTAATTCAAATTAAGTCTGCCTCAGTTAAGTTCAAATCAGCTATGAGTCGAAAATGACTCACCGATTATGAGTCGAGCGCAACCCTGATGTCAGAAACATTTTCCGCAACGGTGTTTGCCAAGAATGCCTCTCGTGATCACATTGATTTTTAGACCCCGTTCGGCGTACACGTGTGTCATAACGCGAGGGTTGATATTGAGGTAAACCTAGGTGAAGTACCCTGCTCTCCTCGCGGTTAAATACCGTAACCGTGCATTGTCTGTTGTAATGGACTGAGTAGGTATACCTCACTCGTCACGCATCTACAACTTACATACCGTGCCGATGACGTCGCCACTGGCCATTGACCATGCACAATTTCTAGGGACGAATCCAAGTACCTGAGTACTTGAACATGAAACCATATTTGGGATGGATGACAATTACTGGGGACAATGTCCCTTGTGTCCCCAGTGGCGGCGACGCCCATGTACTGTGCATGAGCTAAGCGTATATCGCGTATCCGCAACGCCGTGCATTATGCCAAGCTTTACGCCGGCCGCGTGCCGTTTCTTATCCGTGAATCGTGACTTCCTGAGTGCTGATTGGCCCGCAGTGGCCGGTCGTGGTACGGCCGAGATACACATCACACGGTCCGGCCGACCCACAATAATGGAACAATCACACCGGCGCGGCGAGTAGCCACGGCACGCGCGGATCGTGAGACACCCATCCCCTCACTGCCCCCCCCCCCCAGCCCTCCATTGAGGGTGGATAGATCGGTACGGGACAGCCGCGCCCAAGATAGTGTCAGGCGTATGAGACAGTCACGTCGAAGTTGGGGTTCATAGTCACGCGATGTTCCGTTGTCTGCGAGTGATTTAAACCACCCCTAACGTATCACATCGCAAACGGACGGAAATCACCCAACTTACGAAACAATCCTATTGTAAAGCCGACTCTGATCTGAAAACATCCCACCCGCACTGTCATTCGACGTGCCGCAGCCGACCCTATCTCGACACCAGTGCAGTCGGTCGTCCCCCGGCTCCGTTTCGTCTCGGCGGCAATATCCGCGGCTCGGCGCCCGAGGCCGTCCCCGTTCCCAGGCAGTGGGCGCGCCGCCGCCGCTGCCTCTGCCACCGCTACCGTTCCGGTCTCGCTTCCGTCGACTGCAGCGGCGGCGGCGGCACAGCGGTGGCACAGCGGTGGCAGCAGTGACACAGTTACCTGGATGCGGCGACGCTGTGACGGCGCGTCACGCGTGTGACGCGTCACGCGCCTGCTGCCGATAACGGGGAGCGAGGCGTCACCCGACACTGGCAGACGCGCCGCCGCCCGCGACGCGCCCAGCCGGCTGCGGCAGGCCCAGAGCGGAAATAATCGACGGAAGCCGGCTAAGCGTTGGAAAACATGCTCTTCATTTTGAACTGTACGAAAACGGTTCAGAGGAGGCTATTAAGAACCTATCAAAAGCTTCCAAACGTCACGGTTCCGAGGCATTACGATGGTGTTTTTCTTCTTCTCTCTGTGCTTTCTTTGTAGTGCACGAAGCTTCTGCAACAGTGCAGGAGGATTTATCGACTTGCTTCGATTCTGTCACCGACGACACTCACCAGTCACCACATCGGCACGGGGGGCACTGCACATAACCCAAAACTCGCCGGCGGCCGACGGAACGAACCGGCACGGGGGCGCCACACAACACAAAACGAAGATGTTCATAAGCAAAGATGGCCATATAAATAGTTAGTAGCAAAGATGGCCTTAGAAATAGTAAGGTTGTGCAGAAGACTCCACAAGCATATGGTCCTTGCTCCCGGACATATTAAGAAGCTAATACGGAGCCATGACAGCATCGCTCGTCTAATCAACGACAAAACTAGACAAACCGTCGTTAAAAAACTGGAAGTGAGAATGTACAGCACTTTGATCTGCGAACAGGTCTGCAGCGCGTTATACAGCACCCAGGCTGGGTCTGCGGTGGTGGATATGTTCGTTCAGGTCGGGTCTGCAGCAGTGAGAACGAACAGGTCGCGTCTGCAGCGATTTACGGCCTTCAGGTCAGCCCTGCAGCGCTGGCGGCTGCAGCGTCCGTCTCCTGAAGGCCTTCACTCCTCTATCGCTGCTCTATCGGCCGGCTGTACGGCGCACATCGACCCGGCAATGGACACCGACTAATCCCGTCTGCCGGACCGCTGCCCACAGCAGACGGAGCCGAGTCATTGACGACTCGCTTCCTGCTCGGACCTGGCCTCCAGCGGGCCGGTCGGATGCTCAGCTTAGCGGCGGTCAGCTCTGTAGAATCGCTCTCAGACCGCGGTGGGCGCCGGTGGCCGGACTGCAATGGACGCCGCCGGTGAACGGTGAGCTCTGTAGAGTCGCACTGGAGACCAGCGGTGGGCGCCGGTGGCCGGAAATGCAATGGACGCCGGTGAAACGGTGAGCTTCTGTAGAGTCCGCACTGAAGACCGCGTGGGCGCCGTGGCCGGACTTGCATGGACGCACGCCGGTGAACGGTGAGCTCTGTAGAGTCGCACTGAGACCGCGGTGGGCGCCGGTGTCCGGACTGCAATTGACGCCGGTGAACGGTGAGCTCTGTAGAGTCGCACTGAGACCGCGGTGGGCGCCGGGTGGCCGGACTGCAATGGACGCCCGCCGGTGAAACGGTGAGCTCTGTAGAGTCGCAACTGAGACCGCGGTGGGCGCCGGTGGCCGACCTGCAATGGATCGCCGCCGGTGAACGGTGAGCTCTGAGAGTCGCTTCTCAGACCGCAGGCGCCGTTGGCCGGACTGCAAATGGACGCCGCCCGGTGGAAACGGTGAGCTCTGTAGAGTCGCACTGAGACCGCGGTGGGCGCCGGTGGCCGGACTGCAATGGACGCCGGTGAATGGTGAGCCGGGAGGAAGCAGCACGCCATCGGCTCCGTTCGGTGGTCAGCTGGAGATTTGTCCCGTTAGCGGAAGACGGCGAGGGTATCGGTGAACCAGCTGTGGGAGGGTCGTCCTCGGCGGTTTGTGAACGTTTGGCGGAGATGGAGGGTGAAAGGTGTTACGGTGAGGCTCCGTTAGGATACCGTTAGCAAACCTCAGGTGTGGGATAAAAACGTGTCTGAGTTTAATCTCCAATGTCACGGAAGCTCTAATCCGGCACTCAAGCACGTGCTATTACGATGCCAACACTCCATCAATCACTCAATATCCGATCAGCATATAAAACGGGTTTTTACATCACATGATCGAATGGAAAATGAAATGACGAGACGTGTTTCAAATATAAATTATTTGTTAATATTGATCAGACGATGCAAGCTGTGAAAGTACATCCTTGTAGTATGCTCTTGAATTTTATTATTTCGAAGAAACCATATTATAAGATTGCTCCGATTTACAATTCCCTAGATAGAATGTACGAATCAACTTAACAATCAAGTTGAGAGGCAATTTTAGACATTCTTAAGATTTACATACATCATTACTGAATCTCCTTGGCCTTCTGTAGTGTGTGCTGGCCAATACACATATCAAAGCAGCCTCGATGGTAGCGGGAGGAAGCCCAGCAATTTAAGCGAAAAACAAGGGAAACACACCGAACCGAAAGAATCAAAAAGTAAAAATACGACAAAGTCATCGACGTCACAGTTGGTATCGATGAAGCCACAAGGAGGGGCTCTGGGCTCCGGCTGATGACTTTATAAACAAACTCGAATAAATGCATACTTCTCCAGACCTTTCAGACGACAACTATTCTTAAACACGAAATAAACGAAACTGCAAGATTGCCAATCTTTGGTTTTCTTTAGGGCAAACCAAACTAATACCCAATTTGAAGTTATTGAAAAGCGATATGGTTTCATTAAGATTTACATTACCTAGCAATCAATACCAAACATGTGTGTTCGATTTTTTTTATATAATCAAGTTACAGTTACATATGTTGACTAGCCTACTTTTGTTGACTATCTATGAAATATAACAATAAATTTACTGAAGCAAATTATAATCAATTCAAGTTCATTCAACATACTCAAACCAGCATCCACAACTTTATGCTTGTTGGAAGCGACTAATGCATAGGCGTCACCACAAGCTGATAGTGTGGGGGGGGGGGGCGTAGGGATTCTGGACTCTGAAGTCGGTTCTTTCCATGCAACGACTATGAACGAAATGCACAAATCCAGAATTTTAGGGGGACGTGGCCCTGTTTGCCGTGGTTGGGAGCCGTGTCCCCCTCCCCCGCTTTCGGCGCCCATGGACTAATGCAATGCTAACAGCACGGATTTACTATGCATTCAGCTAGCATTATGCGGCATTCTTTATCGCAAAGGTTACCAGTACTGGAGTATTTATATCTCAAAGCCCATCAGCGTCGCAGGGAGGCACCGGATTCCCGCAGCAGGATGGGGAAATACCAGATTCCGGCTGATAGTTACCAGACGCTGTATGGGCAGGACACCCGCAGCGTAAAGGAAGTCAGGGGCAGCCTAAGCCGAAGGGTCGCTGTGACATGGAATACTACGAGTGATGTTTAACCATGCCGACACAATCACGACAGCTGATTATATAACTACTAGTAGCACGAAGATCTTCGATTCGAAAACGAAGTTCCAGCCAGGAATTTCAGCAGTAAGTTGTCGCCAAGGATTTCAGTGGCGGACAGCTGCGGATCCATATCGGGACTTTGGGAGGGGATGGGGTGGGGGAAAATTCCCAAAAGTCTCGGACTCTCGCACAATTCTGAAAACTTATCGGATTTCGCTTGTTTATGCATAGGTAGCTGATTTAAAACAAACTTGCCTTTGTAAAAGTTGCTTAGATTTCCTTCCATAAGTTCCATATCATGAAATGCGTCATCATTTTTTGCTGATTTCGGACGGTTTGGGGGGGGGGGGCGATTGCCCATTTTGCCCAACCGTAGATCCGCCACTGGTGGCGGAAGTCACCGGTCTAAAATTTTAACTTCAGTCGTCCTGCCAGGAAGCGGGACGCTGACTCCCCGCACCACTGACCAATTTCCAGATATATACGTCCCATGTGCGACGCCGTGAATTAACTTGGCGCTGGAGGTGACCGAACCCAATCGGGCGTGTGACGTCATAAGACCGAGGGCGGGCGTTCCGTCAAAGTCCGTCTTTTGAGAGCTCTTCAAGGGCAGACCATCGACCAAGGCTGTGTTCCGATCGAAGCAAACCTCCCAGATGTCTGATGAATTGACACGGCTGGTGACTTTGTCCCCGGCCAGAGCCAACTTACGGCACTGTAGCCAGAAAAGGCTCTGTGATGCACGCAGTCAGTTTCGGCCAACCGAGCCACATGCGGTGTTCGCACTCCACTGGGCCAGCAAGCCGCGTATTACCGCGAAAATTACATCCGGCGATGTATTTCGATCCATTCGATCTAATCAATAATCTTCTTTACCTCAATGCATTCTCGGGCACCATGGTAACTGCACGTGAGCCTGGTTGGAACTGGTATAAAAAGAATGGAGTGCCGTCTTTTCACGGTACAAGAATAGCGAGATCAGTTCTTTTTCTGTAATCAACCGAGACTGGTAAGCCACTGGTAACATCACCAACGACTGTGCTGTGTAATGCTTCAACAAGGTGTATTGCAAAAGCTTCGGACGAGGCGTAACAAGCTCAAGCTTGAGAGATTATAGGAAAAGTTTTAGGTCTTGTCAATAGGAAAGCGTTAAAATGACAAGGTGCTGATCTGATTAAAAGGAAAAGTTAACCAAACTTATTATTGATCATATAGGCAATGCAATGCACTATCATCCCTGGCAATTCCCATTGTTCAGCATTACAAAAGCCTGGTTCTCAATTATCGCCTGTATTCAGGGACTCCACCACGGGAGGATGGGGGCGTGTCCCCCACTATTAAGCCAGGGGAACTGTCTCTTCTAATTATTTTTTTTTTTTTTTTTTTTTTTGTTTTTTTTTTTTTTTTTTTTTTTTTTTTTTTTTTTTTTTTTTTTTTTTGTTTGTTTTTGTTTTTTTTTTTTTTTTTTTTTTTTTTTTTTTTTTTTTTTTTTTTTTTTTTTTTTTTTTTTTTTTTGTTTTTTTTTTTTTTTTTTTTTTTTTTTTTTTTTTTTTTTTTTTTTTTTTTTTTTTTTTTTTTTTTTTTTTTTTTTGGGTTTTTGTTTTTTTTTTTTTTTTTTTTTTTTTGCTGTGCAAACAACATAGAAATTGAGTGTTCAGTTGTACTCAATATTGTTACATATCTTCTACTAGCTGGATGCCCGCGTTGCCGGGGCAATTCCATTACCTAGATGTTAAGCAAAATGGCACACTTGATGTTTTTTTAGTGTGCGTAGTTAAGCATAACTTAAAAAATGCATACCCAATCAACGTTCAAAGATATCGCTTGCCATGCTATAAGAATGTATCACAATACTGACAACAAAGGCACACTTGAACAAATACTAGTACCAGCGTATCCATCAAGTGCCGAAAACGCTGGCTCACTTGTTAAACTTCCCCCCCCAAAGCTCAGATGAATTGATGCATTTGAATGTGCCATGTTGTTATGAAGATAAATCGAACCTTACCTAGCCTTTATCATTATCGCTGCTGATGGAGCATCTTGGGCGGATGGACACATGCCTAGTGCTTTCTGCCTATCCCAGGCAAGAGGCCTCCGAGACAACTTCACCATGGTGGTGTGGGGGGGGGGGGCTCCGAGACAACCTCGCCATGGTGGGGGGGTCAAATTTACCCCCTTTCTAACTCGAAAACGAAAAGCGGTAAAAAGACGCAGAAAAAAACGTTCGAAAGCTCTCAACATGCACATTCGAAGTTACACATACTATTTTTAGCTAAGTTCAATATTGAGGTCGCTACAGGTCATCAAAGGTCAACTTCAACAGTTTTTTACTTTGCTTCGAACAACCCCGTATGTCTCGTGAACTATGATAGCTAGGAACAATCGGAAAAGGCAATCGAAAGCCTCATTAAAAATGCCATCTGATGGGTGCTCTCAAATTGAGCTCAAATCAATAATTCAGGCTCCAGCGGTCACGAAGGTAACAAAAAGCAGTTTTATGGAGAATTTGTTTTCCCGAATAACTTGTTATATAAAAAGGATAGAGCGATTAATTTAACACCTACGTGTTTGTCTAGTCTAGACACTTTGAAATATGTACATGGTGAACTAGTAACGTCACTTTCAAATTTTGACCTCAGGTCAAGGTCATTTGGTGACCCAGATAGGTCATGGTATTTTTTTTTCTTCCAAAACCTTCCTGTCATTATACTGATTCAGAAATTGTATGGGTTTTGTATCCATAACCAAGG
>VOPJ01005638.1:0-37103 GCA_014673585.1 Semibalanus balanoides
AACTATTTCAATGCCTTACATAACCACAGCGTTAAAAAGACTTAAAGATATAGAATCAAATAGTGAATTTTTTAATCTCGAATACCAAAATAAGGTGACCAGCCCAAATCCGCGGATAACAAAAATGTCGGGTACTATTTTGCAACAAAAAATGCCCCACGGAGAGAGTCTGGATCCGCCAGTTTGCCCCCCCCCAAAAAAAGCGACTGGATCCGCCCCTGGCCCGCATTACAATAACTGTTAAACCATTTTTATTTCGTTTGTCTATATCCGTGTATAATGATTTTACACAAGTTAAGTCGACACCTTTTCTTATTGATGTAATTGACAGTATAGAAGAGAGAACCAACATTTTATGTGGCCGCGTAAATCACCTGAGTATATCTTTCGAGGGTCAAGGAAGGTAAGAAATTATCTGCAAAAACGCAAACATTATTATGATTATAAAGCGTGGTTTCTTATGCCGCAGGTATACTATGAACTGTGGCGCGTGACTAGTGCAATAATGCATCAACGTTTTTCCCGCCGTCAACTTTTATTTGAACATTTTCATGCGTTGTTAATTTACCACGTCAGCCAAATTTGAGTATATTCAGTTTCTTTGATTTATGGCATTTGGTTGTTTTCTTTGCGGCGGTAACAAACAAACTTTTTACAAAATGGGCGAAGTTCTGAACGAGCAAGGAAATGCCGCTCGGGCTATCACGTTCCTTGAACATATGGCTGCACTGGACATCGACTCAGTGCCAGCAGCACATCAAATGTCAGGCATAGTCTGCACTATTGGTCCTGCCTCGCGTTCCGTGGAGACGTTGGTTGAGATGATAGAAGCTGGCATGACAGTGGTGAGGTTGAATTTCTCTCACGGCACCCATGAATATCACAAGGAAACCGCGGATAACGTTCGTAAAGCAGCTGAAGTTTATGGTCAGAAGCGAGGATCCCCATTTACTCTCGGTGTTGCATTGGACACGAAAGGTCCCGAAATTCGCACTGGCTTGATAGATGGAAGCGGAACTGGAGAGGCTGTATTAGTGACCGGTGAGAAAATTACGCTCACTACCGATAAAGCATTTGACGAGAAGTGCAGCAAGGACACCTTGTATGTAGATTATGTCAACATAACAAAGGTTATCAAAAAAGGCAGCCGTATTTTTGTAGACGATGGTTTGATTTCCTTGATGGCAGAAGAAGTCGGCAGCAACTCAATTAAATGCCTGATTGAAAACGGCGGTAAGGTTGGTTCTAAGAAGGGAGTTAATCTGCCGGGAACGCCTGTTGACCTCCCCGCGGTCTCCGAGAAAGATAAGGGAGACCTTGAGTTGGGGTTGGAAGTAGGGGTTGATTTTGTATTCGCATCGTTTATTCGTGATGCTGAAGGTGTTCATGCCATCCGAAAAATTCTGGGCGACAAAGGCAAACATATAATGATTATTCCAAAGCTTGAAAACCACCAAGGAATTAAGAACATGGACTCGATCATTGACGCTGCGGACGGCATTATGGTAGCTCGTGGAGACATGGGTATCGAAATCCCTCCGGAAAAGGTCTTCATCGCGCAGAAGGGTATGATCGCCCGCTGTAACATTGCCGGCAAACCGGTGATTTGCGCGACTCAGATGCTGGACTCGATGATTGAGAAGCCGAGACCGACGCGAGCCGAAGTCTCTGACGTAGCCAACGCGGTCATGGACGGCGCCGACTGCGTGATGCTGTCGGGCGAGAGCGCCAAGGGCTTGTATCCGGTCCAGTGCGTCGCGATTATGGCCAAGATCTGCAGGGAGGCCGAGGCTGCCGTCTGGCACAAGAGCACGTTCCGCGACCTGACCACGCAGATCAGCAAAGCGGACCACGCGCACTCTGTGGCTATCGCCTCCGTGGAGGCGTCGTACAAGGTGAAGGCGGCGGCTATCATCGTGCTGACGACCAGCGGCCGGTCGGCGCACCTGCTGAGCCGCTACCGGCCGAACTGTCCCATCATCTGCGTGACGCGCCACGCCATGGTGGCCCGCCAGTGCCAGCTGTACCGCAGCATCTTCCCGCTGCTGCACACAGCCGATCGCCAGAGCGACTGGCTGCAGGACGTGGAACTGCGCGTCCAGTTCGCCATGAAGTTCGGCAAGGACAAAGGCTTCATCAAACAGGGTGATCCAGTGCTCATCATCACTGGCTGGCAGTCGGGCGCAGGTTACACCAATACCATGCGCATTGTTTACGCACAGTAGAAAGCCGCGAACAAATTGCGAGTGAATGTTCACCAACAAGGAAACATTGTTTTATATTTTTATTGTTTTCTTTTCAGCTGTATAAATTGTATTTGAATAAAACTGCTGCGAAAACGAATATAGTTATTTTTGGAACTTTCACCAATTGGCAAGTGGTTTTGTTCAGGTGCGCAAGCATAATTTTCGTAAGGGGGGCACTACCTCAAGGAGGCCCCGTCGGATCACGAGGGGCCCCACCTTTGGGGACCCAATAAGGACCCCTGCACATATTATCAGAGGCGGATCCTGGGGGTCAAGGGGCCATGCCCCCCGAAGTTTCCGAACCATAATTGCCTCCCCAACACAAAACATACAAAAGATCAGACGTACCTACAGCTACAAACGGGCTGACGACACGCTCCCTACCCCTCTCACACGGTCAACAACTTTATCGCTGATGGCTGACGGCCTGCTGTCCTGTCCCAATCCACGCACCACAACTTTTTTGGAAATACGCCACTGGATCGGCCCTCCAATACCCACGGCTGCTGTATCCGCCCCTGCATATTATCCAATATAGAGAGGAAGTCGGCAGCGCACTGGAAAGAAAGCCAGCAGGGTGATGTTCCTATATCCAAACTTAAGCGTAAGAGGCAGTGATGTGCATGCCTTACTTAAGCAGCGAATGACATTGATCATCTCATGTTGCGCGGAAGCTGGAAACCCAGACGCGGGGAGTACGGATGGGTATAAGAACATCACGCTATAATATCCCAACAAAAATAATCCGAACCTACTCAAAGGCAGTGGGAGATTATTCCGATAATTCTCAGAATTTGAAGGTCATAACGATGCTCTAGGTTCACCAGTTTTTTAACGGCTGATAAAATCACACACCGTGAATGGATTGGTTGCCCTTTGAAAAAAATTACCCAGCCGTTCCCTCAATAGCAAAAATAAGTTGTTTTATGCTTTTTGAAAGTCATAACGATGATTCAGGGTCACCAGCCTTAACCCGCGCCGGGCCGGTGCTCGGCGCCACCTTCCTCGGGCCGGGGGTATTTCGACACCCCTCCTTCTAACTCGGCTCCTATGGGACCTAGACAAGTAGACATCAACAAAAATACCGTCAAAAGGGATTTGGAAACTATTTCGGTGAACATTTTTTTCAGGTCAATATTACGGCACCAGAGGTCATCGAAGGTCAGATTTTTTTCAGATTTAGGACATAGATCCAGATACCCCCAATTATCTCGGAAACTATGATAGCTAGGAGCAAACGATTAAAGAAGCAATAGATGACTATTGAAATTTGCAATCGCACCCATGTCCTCAAAAATGAGCTTATATCAATAGTTTAGGCTCCAGAGGTCATCAAAGGTAAAAAATGCAGTTTTGGGTAAAATATATTTTCTTGAATAGCATTTTACCTAAAAACGACAGCTAATTTATTTTAACACTATCGTGTTTCTCTCGTCAAGACGCTTTGAAACATATACATGATGAGCTAGTAAGGTCAACTTCGAAATTTGACCTTTGGTCAAGGTCATTTGGTGACCCATATAGATCACGTTGCATATGGGGCGACGCGGCCAGGCGATACAAATACAGTGGTGTCGTCCGCTCGTCTCTATCTTTATTCTATCAATAATTATTAGCAAATCATTGCTGATGACTCAGATGACCTTCTAGATGACCTTGGTAGAGGTCTCTGAGCAAACAATTGCACCTAGGTCATGCCAGAATGAGCTAAATAACAATGATTTCTGAGGAGCATCGGGCTCCTATCAATGCATATGTGTCCAGAGGATAGGAAGCATTGGTTGTAAGGTGTTTCTCCTGTCAGCGTGTTATAATGGGGAGGATCAAGGAATTGACCTGACCTTAGGTGCACCGTAGGGAAAATGGGACACAAGGACGAACCTCTTACGAAAGTGCATTCCGTTCCAAGGTTTCGAATAAATCATTCTTTTAAAGGTGACGTCACGGGTGCACTTGTGCTTTTTTCGAGGGTAAGGGTGGGGGAGCGGAGTAAGTCTATCTGTTATAAAGTCATTGTGTAATACGATATCTACAGACACTTTCACAAAATCAAAAGCTTTTGTTGGCTCTTTGTTTGTTGAAAAACAGATAACAATAAAAACGTCGTTGCTTCTAGGCAGAGTGTTTTTGGCGGACTTAAATCATGCGCACCCTTATGAGACGACCTGGAGTGTACACCTAGAGGAACACTCGTGCTACGCAATTGAGTACCGACCAATCTCAAGAATTTCGGCTACAAGAATCTTGGTGTGTGAGGTCATCTAGAATTATTATATTCGTGTTGAGGTACTGGCTGATTTATGGAGAATTACCGTTTAAAGTCGTTCGTGCTCGACGCGGCTGTTCCAGCCGGTTCGCAGTTCGCCTGTTCATTCACCAAGGAATGACAGGTCAGGAACAAAAAGCGGTCTAGAGGGGCAATACATGCTCGAACTGTGGTTTTTCACTCTAATAACCTCACTCCATGCTCGTAATAGACATACGAATGCCGGCCCGGCGCGGGTTAAACCGGCTGATGAAACCGTATACACCGCATTGAATGGTGCCTTTTAAAAGAAAATCGGCTCAGCCGTTCCTGAGCTTCAGGCTGGCCATGCAATATATTATTTTTAAAGTCATAACGATGATCTATGATCACCAGTTTTGAAACGGCTGATAAAATCGCATTTCTGCCCCAAATAGAATGTCTTTTGAAAGAAAATAGGCCCAGCCGTTCCTAAGTTTCGGGATGGCTGCAAAGCCATTTTTAAAAGGTCATAACGATGAACTAGGGTCACTAGTTTTCAAACGGCTGCACTGGAAGAACTGTTTGGGAACACTTAGCAAACGTTCTAAAATGACGGTAACCCGCGCTCGACCGGGGGTGTTTAGGCACCCCCTTAGGTTTTTCGACGATAGTGGAAAAATGGCGGTGCACAGTAACCCATTTTTTGCAGAGATGTTTGCTCATCGATTACCCACATTTCGTGAAAGTGTTGACTTCATGACATCTCAAGTCAGGTCACAAGGTCACGTCAAATGACCATACCTCCAAACATGTTTGTGGTCGTACCAAAGCCACAGTCTTTGTCCGAAGGATTTGAAACTTGCAGGATTTAATAAGTTCATAAGTACCTACAATTTGAATATCTAAGATTGTTTTGTATCGGTGACTTCAGGTCAGGTCAATTTCCTGACCTCCCCATTATAAGTGAATGGGATAATATACAAATGCTTCCTATTCAGAGGATATGCCATTGGATCAGGCCAATTCTAATAGATCGTGTTCATTTTAGCTCATTCTGACGAACCAGATGCTATTGGTTGCGGCGCAGCTGAGCTCGTGCAAGATAATGAGGTCAATGCTCGAGTTAATCAGTGGATTCTGTTGCTATGTTTTGGATATGGACTACATAGGCTAGAATAAAGATAGAGACGAGGGGATGACACCACTGTGTGTGCCTCGTCGAGACGCGTCGTCCACGACTTACCAACACGACTTACCTCGACCAAATGACCTTGACCTGAAGTCAAATTTTGAAATTGACCTAACCTTTTCATTATTATAAGCGCCTTGACGAGGTAAATACGATAATGTTACAACAATTGCTCTATCTTTGTTAGACAACAAGATATTTGCGAAAAATCGTTGGTGAAAAATTCAAATTTTTGCCCTTTGATGACCTCTGGAGCCTTAACTATTATCCTAATCTAAAATCTGAGTGCTTAAAGGGACACTGCCACATTAACATTATATTTGAGTTGAGATAGCCATTTTGAGTGTTTGGCATTGCAATTATGTATGGTATAAGGTAAAACAACCACCAAAGTGGAATCACAAATAAATTCGAGCTTGCTCTTGACATCTGTAAAAATATGTCCATAGTGAATTGGTACCACTGACATCCATAGATACGTAGACCGCCGACCCCCGCGCCGCATACGCCGGGCGGCCCGTTCCCACACTGTGCCAGCTGCTGGGGGGCAAAAGAGAGTCGACGGGAGGCGCCAATATAGGAGCTAATGTATAGATGGCAAACTTTAAACGTGGGCCCTGACTGGAGCGCGGGACGTATATAGAGGTGCAGAAGTAAGTATCATATCTTATTCGCTGGGAGATTCTAGTATTGATCCCAACACAAATTTTGGCCAATTTATATTAAAATTTGAAACATTTGGAACATGTAGTCCCTATGGCGCCTGTTTTTGGCCCCAAGTAGTGTTAGTAAGGCTGTACCGAGTGTCGGCACGCGCCGCCCAGCTGGGCGTGGCCCTAGGGTTGTTATGGGATGTCGGGTGATATTGGTAAACATAGGATCCCCGGGAGCTGATGTCGTCAGTGCATCTCTTCACTAAATAGTATGATAGTCGACTTGTTTTACATTTGGCCGTACATTAGCCATGCATTTGGCTGCGTGAATATTTTCTCTATTTCCCAAAATTCCACGGACTCTAAATGTTTTCATGTAGAATATTTACGTTCTGTTGATTGCAGTTATCTTCTTATTTGAGTGAATAATCTGACAGTTGTTATTTGTTCTCAGGTGAAAATGTCTCATGACAGCTCAACAGACCCCGTAGAGGATGTTTACGCCGTACCAGGTACGTGTCTGATATCCGGGAGCTTCAAGGAGTCAGCATTTATAACAGAAGTTTTTATATACGTATATTGAAATAACACCTTTCTTTACGGGCGGTGTTGGCGGGAGGCGTTTCACGGTTCGTTAGTAGGGGTCGGAGGGCTCAAACTACGGGAGATGCACCATTCAAAAGCTGAGCTCACGCTGATCCAGCGATGCAATTTTTTTGCAAATCTGTTGAGGGCCTTTTATTTCCAAAATCGACATTTTGTCCGAAGTTTTGCGCCTTTTTTGGTTTGGGCCATGGGCTATCGCGTATGGTATGGTTAAAATGCAGACAAAGTGAACATGTCTACCGATCTCGTCATGTCTTGCCGTAAAGGGTCTCAAAAACTCAAGCATTAGATGGCTAATGGTTGCACGGCTGCCATCGGGGAAGCCCAAGGCCTCCCAGTGTTGCACTAAGGGGCACTTTCCGCTTCGCGCCTAACGCGCAGAATCGACCCTCGCGACAACGCGAGCTGAGCAACTGCGCGCCGCCGACCCGGCTTACGGACCGGGCTCTCGGCCAGTCACGGACGAACGGTGCAACGCATGTTGAAATCACTAGCTCTGTCCAATAGCCCAGCTATTCAAGGAGATCGTGGCAAATTTCCAGCAACCTCCGATTGCTACAAATAGGATTTTTTAACAATTGCATGCACCATATTTGTCAAACGTAGCCTCTGACCGGGACTGGGCGCCGGCACAGCTCGGCCACTTCGAGTCTGTACACGATGTGACGTCAGAGACCACAGCACCGCTGCCGCCGGTCATGACCTGGCCCTGACCGGCCAGCCGGCCGGCGGCGACCGCGCCGTGGACTCTGACGTCACATCATGCACAGACTCGAAGTGGCTGAGCTGTATCGGCGCCCAGTCCATGACAGATGCGATTCGAAGTAATACTATTTGAAATGCTGTCCGGGGTGTTCTGCAATGTCTCAATGTTCTGTCAATATATCAATATGATGTGTTGTATTTTTCCGTCCTTTGAACCGGTTGTTTTGTCAGGCGATTGTCTATGTGCCGCGGACGAGCGCCACGTCCCTGGGAAAGGCACGCTCGAACGATCTGGATACATCTACTCCTGCCTCGTGGGACGCGTGCACAGAGAACAGCAGGAAGATAAGGTTAGTCCTGTTTATTGCCTAGGTACAGGCTAAATAGTGTAACGTCCCTTCTTGAATGCGATTGCTTTCTAAACCGACCTCCTCGCTGACGAAGTCCCCTGAATCTCCCCCTGTCCTCTGATAATTTGGACGTTTGGCTTCTGGCCTCTAGTTTCTGACTCTGTTCTCTAACCTCTGACTGTGGTCTCTGACCTCTGACCCCTGACCTCTGACCTCTGACCTATGATCGTTGTTTTCAGACGGAGATGGTGGAGGTCCGTACCGGCCACGAGCAGAACATCGTGCCCACGGCTGGCTGTGTCGTCACTGCCAAGGTCAGTCTATGTACCGAGCAGCAGCTGATCATAGCAGCACACACTCAGCGCCTGACTGATCAGTGATCACGGTCTCTGTACTGAGCAGCAGCTGATCATAGCGGCACACACTCAGCGCCTGACTGATCAGTGATCACAGTCTCGTACTGAGCGCAAGCTGAATCATAGCGCACACAATCCAGCGTCTGAACTGATCAGTGATCAACAGTCTCTGTACTGAGGCAGCAGCTGATCATAGCGGACACACTCAGCGTCTGACTGATCAAGTGATCACAGTCTCTGTACTGAGCAGCAGCTTTGATCATAGCGGCACCAAACACTTCAGCGTCTGACTGATCAGTGACACAGTCCTC
Source organism: Semibalanus balanoides (assembly GCA_014673585.1). Taxonomy (NCBI): domain Eukaryota; kingdom Metazoa; phylum Arthropoda; class Thecostraca; order Balanomorpha; family Balanidae; genus Semibalanus; species Semibalanus balanoides. The sequence goes on from VOPJ01005638.1 coordinate 8,644, forward strand.
TGTACTGAGCAGCAAGCTTGATCATAGCGGCATACACATCAGCGTCTGACTGATCAGTGATCACAGTCTCTGTACTGAGGCAGCAGCTTGATCATAAGCGGCACACACTCAGCGGTCTGACTGATCAGTGATCAACAGTCTCTGTACTGAGGCAGCAGCTGATCATAGCAGCAACACGACTCAAGCGTCTGACTGATCAGTGTCACAGTCTCTGTACCTGGATGCAGCAAGCTGACATAGCGGCACAACACTCAGCGTCCTGACTGTCAGTGATGCACAGTCTGCTGTACTGAGCAGGCAGCTGATCATAGCGGCACAAGCACTCAGCGTCTGATGAATCAAGTGATCACAGTCCTTCTGTACTGAGCAGCAGCTGATCATAGCGCACACAACCAGCGCCTGACTGAATCAGTGGATCACGGATCTCTGTACTGACGCAGCAGCTGATCTAGCGGCAACACACTCAGCGGTCTGACTGATCAGTGATCAGTCTCTGTACTGAGCAAGCAGCTGATCATAGCCGCACACACTCAGCGTTCTGACTGATCAGTGATCAATCTCTGTACTGAGGGCAGCAGCTGATCATAGCGGCACACACTCAGCGTCTGAACTGATCAGTGATCACACGTCTCTGTTACTGAGCAGCAGCTTGATCCATAAGCGGCACACACCAGCGTCCTGACTGATCAAAGTGTCACAGTCTCTGTACTGAGGCAGCAGCTGATTCATAGCGGCACGCAACTCAGCGCCTGGACTGATCAGTGATACTTGTCTCTGTACTGAAGCAGCAGCTGATCATAGCGGCACACAAGCTCAGCGTCTGACTGATCAGTGGATCGACAGTCTCTGTACTGAGACAGCAGCTGAATCATAGCGGACATCACACTGCAGGCGCCTGACTGATCAGTGATCACAGTCTCTGTACTGAGCAGCAGCTGATCATAGCGGCACACACTCAGCGCCTGACTGATCACCGAGCCTAGGTCATGTAAGTGACGTCACGGCTATGTGTGAGGGACATTCGTACATCTGAACAGGTCTTTATTTCGTTTGTATTTTGGTCTATAGGTGACGTACGTGAATCCCCGCTTCTGTCGCTGTGAAATCCTCTGTATTGGCGAAACGGTTCTGAAGCACAAGTTCCGCGGTTTGCTGAAGAAGGAAGATGTCCGGGCGACAGAGAGGGACAAGATCAAACTCTACGAGTGCTTCCGTCCAGGTTAGATAATCATCTTTGCAGGGTGATGTGCTTTTTCGGGGTGGGGGGGGGATCTTTTTTAGTTTGGGTAACGATATTAAACATTCAAATCAAGCTTTCTTTTTTTAGAAGCAGTAATAAACGTGCCTCAGGCATTTACGGACAATGCTAGGACAGATTACTGAGACATGCTGATGACGCCCTCTCAGAATTCGCTTCCAAATTGGTGTGTGGGATTATTCTTGATGCTGATTTATATTTCGTAATTTGCACGGCGGTTCAGGTCGCAGGTTTACAAGATACAGGTCAGCAAAAAGGTCTAGGGCAAACATCCAACTGTGTTTGTACATATCTCCATGCTGAAAATGCATACGAATATGATGGTAAACCAATACGTACATCATTCAAAAGTGGAATAATCAAAGAATGTGATGCCACACAAATTAACCCTCACTGTCAATATTTTGATAACTTGACCCTATGACCATACATACCATGTTTGCTCGCTTTGATTTTTGTAATTGATACAAAAGTTTGGGGTTAACAATGTGGTCGGAATTATTGACCTTATCTCCGTTGTTTATATTTTATTTAAGAAAATAAAACTTAAAAATTACTTTTAAAGTTGTATTTTCTTAAATAAAATATAAACGAGGATAAGGGCAATGATTCCGATGTTATTGTTAACCCTATTCCTTGCGGGCGGCCAGAAATACGTTAACTTGCGTGGGGGGTAGATTCTGCCCCCCCCCCCCCATAGAGATCTTGAGAACTGCTCTGCTGATTTCGATGGGACGAACACCATTCGGTTTGTCGTAACAAAATATTTCTTTTTGGATCCCGCAATTGTTTTTTTTTGTTAACAAATGGGGGGCAAAAAATCGAACATTTTGGGTGTTTTTTGAAAGGTCATTGTGGCCATGTGAATGTGATTCGACTGATTTTAATGAGAAAAAAAAAACGTTTTTGAGCTTCCAGTGTCATGGTATTCAAAGTATAAAAGGCACAAGAACAAAAATTAAAAATCATAGGCGTACTCAAGAATGAAAAATGGGGGGATTTTTTGATAAAAAATATGTGCTGTTCGTGAGTGTTTGGGACGATAGGAACGTCATATGCGGGCCTTGTTGCTTTAATTTGTAAAATATAATATATTGCGCATAGGCGGATTCAGGTAAACAACGTGGGGGGCACCATGTGCGGAACGCCTTTTATCATCTTACTTATTTGAAGTTGGGCTAATTGAAACGGAGAATATCGCCTCCCATTTTATGTACCTGAGTGCGCCTCTGTCCCGCAAAATATGTAATACATCAATTCATGTATGATGCATATAGCAAGTGACTTAGTTTCTGTTTGCTTTGATTCCCACTGCAAAACTACGACGGAGTTTTTGCGCGCACAACCGCATTCGTAACGACTCCCATAACATGACCCTGGAGCGCCTCTGCCGTAGCCGATTTTTTCAACATTTTGAACAGAAGACGTGTCTTTATATTTAGGAAAGTCCGAGTTTTTAAGAAACGATAGACGTAACGGTTCAGAAGCGGCGGGCGAAAAACTACCGGGGGGGGGGGGCAGAATCTGCCCCCGCAAGGAATGGGGTTAACGCTAATCATGTTCCCCACAGCAGCTTTGAGTAACACAAGTTTAGACCTTTATTTGGTAACATGCATGCGAAATATAACGATGCAACTGAAACTCCTTGGGATTTAATAGAGGTCATATATCATGACGTCATTTGACCTGCGAGTTCACAAATCTCGGCATTCTTCCAAATCTTGGCAACACGGTTCGAATGCACCTGTCCCATAGAATGCACTTGTGATATTAATGTCACATTTTGTTTGCTAAGAAAGCGTTTGTCATTGGTTTGTCACCCGTCGTGACAGTTTTCTGCAGCAATTATCACAACTGCGCACTAGGATGCGGAAAATCTGGCATATTTGTTTAGTTTCCCAGGTTCCACGCGTATTCTTGTGCCACATAACGTGAAAACATGTATTTTGCTTTAAAACAACGTTTTGGTCGGATCTTAAAGGGAGTATGCCTACTCACATTGGTCATGTGAAGTTGTTGACACTAGTCTGTAGAACATATTTTTTTCTGAATTTAGCCATATACCTAAAGCCCAGATTTCACTTTAGTTGCTGAGATATTTTCAGGTTCGCCAATTAAACATACTGGAAGTACTTAATTATCGATGGTCGCCAGAGAGCTGTTCGCTTACTAGAAGCATTGCTCTTAAATACAACGCTAAAGCATAAATTTGTTAGCTCTGGCCAATAGAAAACAACTCGGTGGCACTGAATAACAGCTGCCGAACAGATTCTCGAATCAACTGTAAACAAACCCTATACCATTGCTCATAAAGGTTTGTTTAATCGTCTTTAGTGCGCCATTATAGGTAAACAAATCTTACAAGCTACTCTGTTTATAGTGACGATCGCTTATGAAGTTTTGAACAAAACAAAATGCAAAACAGAATATAAGTAAATAAATTCAACTAAAAGGGGCTCCAGACGTGAATTTTATCGTAACCAATAATCAAAGCTATAGCTTCTTACCGTAATAAAATATATTTGACATTTCAAAAGAGTAGGCACACTCCCTTTAAGTGCGATTTTGAAACAGTGTTTTTACTTGTGGCTATGGAGCGAAAATGAACATCACGCCATGGCACGGCTGGAAGTAAGCACACTGTAAACCTCTTGGCGAGAGACAGCTAACTTTTCAAAACAAAATGATCTAAAAGCGATACTTTGGTATATTTACTAGGTCTGCAAACATTGTGTCTTTTTGTTGATTTTGTCGTCATTTTGCTTTGCTGTAAGCCTTTTACACTGTCAGGTATCGATACAATGGTACTCATAAATTGATTACCTTAACATGTTATAAAGTTGGCTTCTCTCGCCAAGAGTTTTGAAAATGAGCTGATTTCCGGCCGTGTAGCGTGATGTTAATTGTTTGCTTCATAGCCGGTACCTATAGAAGGGAAAAGTATGGTTTCAAAGACCGGCTTTGGTCTGACTGAAAAATTGTTTAAGATTAAGCAATATCCACGTTATTTCAGCACGTAGAATAGACGCGTAAAACCTAGGAAATTCAACAAATATGCGGGATTGTCCGCACTCTAGTACGCAGTTGTTACGAAGCGCTCGCTCGTCCTTCCGTGGTGCAGGGTAAAGGTCTGAATATGGGCGGCCCGGCCCGACCCGGCCTTTGGTGACACTTTTGAGAAGCTCATATATCTGCAACCGCACGTCCGATTGACAAGCGGGCTTCTTTGCTGTTTATCCCCATCCACTACCCTGTTTGAGACAGAGCCGATTCATGTGGGTGGCTACTTTTGAGCGTGGTGCGTGCCACTCGAAAAGGTGTTATATCGCAAAAACTCCCCAACGGCTGGGCCGATTGTGTAAAATTTGTGTGTGGGGCTAGGGACCCCTCAGTCGCCATTTTCCTTCAAGTCAGGGTTTGTGGTGCCTCTGCACGTACGCACTCCTTTTGTATCTCAGAAACTACTTGACCGACCGGGTTGAAATTCACCGTACATTTCCTTGGCGCTCGCTCGTTGATCGCCTACTCCTCCGCCGCCTGCCTGGTGATAGGTGATGCAGGAAGTTCACACGACGGATGTTCATTCGAGGACAATACGCTTTAATTGCAAACAAAATATACAATTTAAATCACAAGTGCATTCCATGGGACAGCTGCTATCGGATGATGCCCGTATTGCCTTCATTTGGAAGAATGCCGATAATTGTGAACTCGTAGGTCAAATGGCGTCCTGACCCCTATTGAACCCAGAGTTGCAGTTGCACCGTGAAATTCTGCATTTATGTTACCGAATACATGCTCAAACCTTTGTATCGATTCAAACAAAAATAGAAGTTTGCAAACATGGTTTGACTTTGACCTGACATAGGTCATAAGGTCAAGCACAGATAACAGACCTGGATTTGACACGAAATCAGGTCACTGCAGTAAGGGTCCGAAAATGAAATGCTAGAATTAGAGAAATCGCGAAACATGGATGTTATGATGTCATCCCAGGTCAATATCTCGACAACCAAGAGTCTGATCGGGATGCGACAAACACAGACGTGTATAGAAATTAAGGCTGGCGTATGTTATGTGGGTCGGCGAGTAGCGCGTGGTGCGTGCAAAATTAATGGCTACACAAACGCAAATTCATGGTTTAATGACGTTTTCCGCGATTATAATTAGTGCTCCGATCCTATGGGACGTAAAGAGATGAAACAAAACTTAATTGTGAAGATAAATGTGCCGTCGCTATAATGCATGTGAAGCTAAAGGTTTCATATAAATATTTCAGTCCTAAAATCCACCTATAATATAATTGACTATTTTCGAATATTTGTATGATTACACTGTCATTCCGTCAAAGCCGGAGGGCGTTAAACGATGCAAAAGTATACAGCTGTAAAGCGCAATCAATTCTTACCAATATCCATTCAAAATGTATTCATATTTACAAACATGAAAGTTACAAAAACAATGATATTAAAACGCTGCAATACCAATTTTGGTCGGCATAATTTACGTCGTTATTCCGTGTTAAATCCAGGTCTCCTGTTATTTTTGGGTCAAGTTATCAAATATTGACCGTAGATGGTAAATTTGTATGGCTTCACATTGTCTGTTTCCTTCTTTTTCTAATGTGTGATTTTACCGTGATATATTTGTTCATGATTGAAATATGATGGTACTAACGCAGTTGGATGTTAACCTAGACCTGAATTTTCGCTGACCTGCATCATGTGACCCCGTGACCGGACGGTCGTCAAATTCACAAATCAAATCACTGCCAAGAATAACCCTATACACCATTTTGGGGCCGAGAGGATGTGAGAGGATGTGACAGACTAGGGTAGATGATATGTGGAATGTGGGTATGCATTTCCATCCTTACCTGGGTGATCTGTCCTGAAGTTGTCCATGCATAAATGTATTCTTAGTGTCTAGTGGTCTTTCATTAATTTCACACAAACTATATTTGGCGTGGTGATTTTAAGGCCCAGCACTGACACTCGGTGCCGTGTGTACAGGTGACATCATCCTGGCCAAGGTAGTGTCTCTGGGCGACGCGCTGTCCTACGTGCTGTCGACTGCGGAGAACGAGCTGGGCGCGGCGCTGGCGTACAGCGAGGCTGGCGCTCTGATGGTGCCTGTCAGCTGGACCGAGATGGCCTGCCCGCGCACACAGGCGCGCGAGCTCAGAAAGGTCGCCAAGATCCCGCCCGAGGATGTGGCGTTCAGAGTGGCGCGCTCTGCCGCCGCCGGCGCCACCACAGGCTGATACGATCACTGCTGCTGCTGTCACGCCGCTGTCAGTTACTCATGTTACGCGCTACAGTCACGTTATTTGTGTCCATTGGTCGGCCACGCAGGTCAGAATACAACGCGGAACGTTGCTACCTGTTTGGTTGTGTGTGTGTGCTGACCTTCAGCGCAGATTGTGGTACAAGTGGGAAGTGGTGGGCGAGGCTGGCGGGAGAAAAGAATACAAATGAGCCAACCATAACGAAATTTTGACTTACTGGCATATGTGTAGACGACGGTCTATTATTGCTTTACGTAGCGAAGCAGTTTTTGTTAGTCAACTGACTCATTTTAGAAACTGCCAACATAACACAGTCGAGGCCGTCGCCTCCTCTATTGTCAGGGCGGCTCCAGCCAGGGGTGCAAGCGGGGTGACAATGGAAGATGGCCACCGCCGGCAGCGATACGCCGCGGCGGTATCACGATCCACAAATTACCAAGTCAACCGCCAGGCGCGCTTGGCACATACACAACACGAACACACCGCGAAATGGAATGCAAATAAATACTGTGCATGATACAGGGGACAAATAGGCGACCGTTCGGCCCGCGGCAGTCGACCTGACTTCAGTGTACCTTCCGGGCCTCGCGCCGTGTGAGTGAGGTTTCAGTGCTATACCGAGTTGAACCGTCCACATCGCCGTCCACATGATCCCATGTGGACGGTGGGAAACCGTGAGCAAAGGACAGGCGTCAAGCTAATTTCTGAAGACGGTTGCTAGATAATCAGGTTTAGAGAGTGTCCGGAAAGCTGAGTTGGCTGAGAAGTTGGCTGAGATTTTAACACCACACCACTGGGCTGAGTTGGCTGAGAAGTTGGCTGAAGTTTTAACACCACACCACTGGGCTGAGTTGGCTGAGAAGTTGGCTGAGATTTTAACACCACTGGACAGAGCAGAGGCGGATTATCGGAGGGTTGAACGGGCGCGAGGGAGCTCGGTCCGGCCAAGGACAGGACACCGGGACACGGTCGCACCAGCTGTACACGTTCAGCGGACACATAGACAACGAACTGTGCGGGCCCACACTGAGAGCGTCACTACATCTACATACAGGCAGCGATGAACCGTGCGGACCCACACTGAGAGCGACACCACATCTACAGACAGGCAGCGACGCTGTGTACGCCGCCGACGCGTTTTGATTTAAACACTGATATTCCGGAGCTCCCGGCAGCCGCGGTCCGATCCGCAGAGCCAGCGGACCCCAGCTGCGCCGCCACTTCTCAGCCCGGCGTGTCACACACTATTCAGGGCCGGCAACACTGGAAACGCTCTGAGACTCGAGAGTGGTCTGTCGAGACTCTTCTGGCAGATTGTCGTCTGGTGAGACTGTGAACATGATGACCGACTCGCATTCTGCGTGAAGTCTGGGGGAGATTGCTGTTGTGTTCTGGAGAGCATCTGGTTAGAATGTCTGACGCTATATCCACATGACAGGTACTTGGACATACTGACACTGTTCCGTATCGATACTACAGATTATGGGAAAATGAAATCCATACACTGGTGGAGGAAGCAGGTGCATCTCGACAGCAATCTGAAAACTATCCTGGATTTGAAACATGAAGCTGTACTTCAGTTTGGGAACTTGGAGTTATGCTCTGGCATAGATAACAGTAGACTAGTTACAAGTTATCAAGTTACAAGTATTAAGTTATGTTATATAAGACTAGTTATCTTAAACAGTAGACAGTCTACTGTTATCTATGGCTCTGGATATGAAATTGGGAGCTATGCTCCGGATGGGGAATGGGCAGCTCTCCTCCTGATGGGAATAGGGAAGTTTGCTCCGGGTAGGATGTTGGAAACAGTACTAGGGATGGGAAATTGAAAGTTATTTGTGCTTTCGGTGGAAAGTGCTAAGTTTGATGGGGATAGAGAGTATTGTTCTGGGTAAGAAATTGATAATTGTACTGTGGGTGAATGGGGAAGGTATTGATAACTGCTGATGTATATCTGGTACCTAACTTCTGAAGGCTGATGGGGCATGGAGAGTTAAACTCCGGATGGGGAATGAGGAGTTTTATTTCTAATGGGAATAGCGAGCTTTGCTCCGAGTATGTTTTGGGTGTTATACCCCGGTTCGGGAATTGGAAGATATATGGGAAAGGAGAAGTTATATTTCTGATGGGAACCGGAAGTTTTCCTCCGGTTGGGAGATTGGGAGTCGTACTCAATGGATAAGAATACTGGGGGGCTAAAATATACATGGTGAACGGAGAGCTTTGCTCCGAATTTGGTATTGGGAGCTTTGCTCCGGGTGGGTAAATTGGAACTTCACTCCGGGTAGGGAAATGGGAGTTTAACTCCGTATTTTGGAGGTTAAGTGGACAAGAAGGAAGTGGATCGAAAAAGGTAAGCTTGGCTCATGTTGGTGTATTGGGTGTTAAGCTGTTACTAGAGCAATTGCGTTATACTCCGAGTGGGGAGAATTAGAAGCCATAGTGGGAAACGTGAAACTGGACAGGAAACTGAGAGAGCTTTGCTCCGAATGGTGAATCGGAAACGATACTGATGAGAAGTTAAGATCCGGAAAGGAAACAAAAAGGAGTTCTGCTTTGGACAGCAAGTTGCAAAAATGGAAGCTTGGCTTCGGTATGAAATCGTATGCATCCTGGGAGAACGCTGAAACCGAAGTCATCGATCTGGGACCTTTATCTAAGGCTCAGGGACGGAGTGGGTGGGGCAATAATTTCAGGTGGGGCAGCATTGGCCTCGGGCCCATCGGCTGCTATTGCACTGAGTGCAGAACACACGTGTCCCAGCTGCTGCCTTGCAGGCCATATAGACTTTCCAAGTCTGTTCCAGATTCACTGCGGCTGTTGAAGCCACTATCGGTCTGGATCGATCTCATCCAGTCTTAGCAGTGATGCGTTGTGACTTTGAGGGTTCACTGTAACTTGAGGTCAGCTTAAGTTACAGTATCGTATCGCTACGGATAGTATGGACTGTCAATAAAAACCAAATATGAAAACAGGTAACTGCAGGCATCTGAGTTGCCGTATCTGAGGTAACTCCAAATGGAGGCTGGAACGGTTACTGTTTGCTGTAGGCGTCATACATTGTGTGGAGCATTGTGTGGGATTGAGGAATTGGACATTTGACATCCGATACCGTATTCGAGTATGACACACGCACATGATGGAGTTGCTGCACACAGTCTGAATACGGCGACATCACGGTTAGCGTAACCTGCCTGCGGCGTGCAGCGTCTCCGAGCGTCTAGTGGCAGTAGAAGCCACCCGAGATCACATACCGCCGCCCATTGGATAGGCCGGTATCTAAGCTCTACACGCGGATGCCTCGTCCCTTCTCAAGGGCCATCACGTTTTCAACGTGACTTCAGTTGCCGCACCAAATTCAAGAAGTGTGTCACATTTAGGGCCAGGCTCACCTCACCGGGCCATACATCAAAAATACGCCCCTGCGGGGTAATACAGAAGCCGTGCAAAACGTCATACAAAGGGATTGAAAGGAAGCGGCGGATTCTGCTGGTCTCATCGTTTGAGGTCGACGGAGCAAACCCAGCTGCTGGAGGCGCCTTCAAACGATTCCAACACTATCACATTCGGCCGGCAGTCGAGGCGGCCTGCTTCTGTCGGCGTCCGCAGTACGGCGCTGGCGTCGCTCAGTCGGCCGGTCGCCGGCCGTTGGCGGTGGGCGGTGACCCGGCCGGCTCGACCTTGACCCGCGGGCCGGGCTCCATCTTGACCTTGGCGACGAGCGCCACCGGCTGCGACATCTGGGACATGGAGAGCGCCGGATTGGCCACAGCGATGATGGTGCCCGCCGCCGAGGCGATCACCTAGGGAGATGAACAGATGGTGTCAGTGGTGACTGTGCCTCACCCCGAACTGAAACGAGTCCTATTACCGGTTTAATCGACGCAATACATGATAATATGTTAGAACCTGGGTAATATGTCGCAATTTATACTCGATTTTCTCAATTGTTATTTCAATTATTAATATTGTGTTATAATGTAACGGATATAGTTGTGCACAGGCACGTAGCCAGGATTTCGTCCAGGGCGAGGGGCGCCTCAAAAGGGCCCTTCCCGAGCATTGTAAGCCCCCCCCCCCCCAGAAAGGTGCATGGCGCTCAGAGGCCCATGCACCAGGCACGTAGCCAGGATTTCGTCCGGGGGCGGCGCCTCAAAAGGGTCTCCACCAGGCACGTAGCCGGGATTTTCCCCAGGGGACCCTCGAGCAGGGCCCATTTTCGAGCGTTAAGGGCCAGTAGAACGGATAAAAAGTCTGCCCCTCCGTACTGGTGAGGGCCATTATGGCAGGTTCATGGGCCCTTCTGACCGCCCAGGGCCTTTTCTGTCTAGTTCAGGAGGCCGCCTCTAAACCTTAAAAAGGTCCTTTAACTTCTCAGGGGCCCTTTGGTCTGGCTAAGGGTCTTCCAGCCTGCTCAGGGGCCCTTCTGACCTGGTAAGGAACTGCGCTGGCTGCTTTTTTGCCCTACCGACATGCTCAGAGACCCCTCTGACCTCCCCAGTGGCCCCTCCGACCTGCCGAGGGGCCCCTACGACCTTCCGAGGGGCCTTCTGTGCTGGTTAGGGGCCCATTCGACGTGTTCAGGGGCTCTCTGACCCGCTCAGGGGCCCTTCCTACCTCCCCAGGGGCCCTTTCGACCTCCCAGAGGCCCTTCCTACCTGCTCAGGGGCCCCTACGACCTTCCGAGGGGCCCTCTGTGCTGGCTAGGGGCCAATTCGACGTGTTCAGGGGCCCTCTGACCCGCTCAGGGGCCCTTACGGCTTGTACACGGGGCCCTCTGTCATAAACATGGCTCTTGTGAACGTCCAAGGGTCCTTAGGTCTTTCAGAGAAGGCCCTGGTGACCCTTAAGAACCTCTGAAGTGCTCTAAACTCTTTAAAGACTACGCTTCGCTTGGTCTTCGACCCATGATACCGCGCTTCGCGCGGTCTCGTCAGCCCTTTTCGGCGCGCGCAGCGCGTCGAAAAGGGCCCGCCGGGCCTCGAGAAGGGCCCACCGGGCCTCCCAGTGGGGGGCTGCTTCCGCTGCCCCTGGCTACATGCCTGGTTGTTTACTTATTAACTCGTAACCCCAAAACTGCACAGTCACTAAAGAAATGATGCGTAAACCAACATTTTATCTCCTAAAATTACGTAATATAAATGTTTTTACGTCACTGAGCTTAACTGTAAACGTATTATTTCAGGCTCAAATTGGCCACCTACAGGTGTGCATACTGCATTGGTCCTCTACAGGTGAGAATAACTTCTTATGAGATCAAAATGGACTACAGCATGTCAGAATGGGTTCACTGCAGTTCAGCATTAGCCTATATGTTAAGGTCGAAATGAGCCCTCACCTGATGATAAGACCTTCTTTCTTGAAATTTAGTTCATACATGTCAGAACGGGACATGAGGATTACACGTGTTAATATTTTATCATTATTTCAAATGATGACGTATGTTTTCCTGGCACGTAGCCAGGATTTTGCTCAGGGGGGGGGGGGGGCACGTCGGAAAAATACACATTTGCTCCTAAAAAATCTCATTCTATTCAGATGTTGAAAAATCACATGTTGCTCCTCGCCATATGTTGCTAAACCGGGGGGGGGGGGGGGTAGGTTCAGGTATTTCAGAGAATCTCATCGTATCTAGTGTGAATTTATTTGCTCAGGGGGGCCATGCCCCCGTGCCCCCCCCCCGACTACGTCCCTGATGTTTTCCATATGAGAACAGCTTGCAAACATTATGCAATATGCATGGTATAATAAAATGTGGATTATAATATAATGCAATTCATGTGGAACATGACATCATTCACGTAAGTACATACATCACGGAAATTCACTGAAATGCATCAAAATCACTTGGCAGTCCGCAAGCCAGCCCCAACCAGATAGCCCGAGAACTATACATGTGAAATAAACTAAAACAAGCAACAACATGGCTATGACGAAACCTGTCGTCAACATTCGATATTGTGACTACATAGCGGCATTAATTGCATGCACTGTCCGTTATATATGTATGAAATGTAGGCCATATTATTACTCTTATTAATATTATAAATAGAACTCAGTCCTGGACTTCACCTGCACATGCCTTCAGTATCATTCTTGCCTTTGAAGTTTACTGAGAAGTGATCGGCTCCCAAGACAAAAGGACATATGTACCGTGCAATGCCTTGCACCTTAGGTAGGTAGTTTTTATGACCATAAACACGTTAAATGAGAAGAATCGGCGGACTGCGTAGACCGTGTTTAGAAAGTCGAATTATCTGAGTCATGACGGGTCTTCTTTTCAGTAAAATAACAGGAATCGCCGGCAAACGGCTGAATTACAGTTGTCAAAGTTGACGTTAAAAAACGAGTGGAAAAGGAGGGGTCAGGCAATCATGCAATGTCTGCTTCTTGGGCTCTCCGCTATTTTTATTAGCATTTTTATTATGTGATTTAATTTGGATCACGGGTGCTGGAGTGCGAAAGCTCCACCCAGGAGTCGTCCCTGGGTGGAGCTTCGCAACTCCAGCAACAGGGGCAGGGGGGGGTTCGACCACGCAATGGCAGACGTTTAGACGATAATGACGTGACATAAATAAGGATACTGTGCATCTCAGAGTACCGGCGCACGTCTATTACAGCAGCCAGCAGTCAGCACGAACACGATGCCGCCTCCAAAGTGACATACAGACTCTACAAACTGGCTGCTATACTACACAAGGTAAAGTATAAATATGGCTGCGATATTATTCTGAAATAATAATGAACAAACAGGCCATTTTTGGTAGATCCACAGCGTCCCATGCACCGACTCAAGGTATAGTGGCGACTACGCCGTGTTTAAAGGAAGTCGTGAACATATAGTGGCGACTAACATATAGTGGCGACTACGCCGTGTTCAAAGGAAGTCGTGAACATATAGTGGCGACTACGCCGTGTTCAAAGGCAAGTCGTGAACATATAGTGGCGACTACGCCGTGTTCAAAGGGAGTCATGAACATATAGTGGCGACTACAAAGGCAGGCGTCGTACCTTATGCTCCGGAAAGAAGGTGTAAGAGTTGGCGGCGGTGGCAGCGGCGGCCGGCGGGCCGTGATGACCGACCGAATCGCACTGAGTCACCAGGCCCCTAACTACCCGCAAACCCTCGTCCACTAGAGTCTCCTGCGCCAGCTACAGAGAACGCAAAGAAAGAGAGCAGAGAGGGAGAGCAGAGGTCAGCCGACCGACCCGCACGGCCTTACAGAGAGAAAACGGCAAGAAGAGGCGGTCTGTGTCTCAGCTGTAAGGTCTGGAGTTTACCCAAAACGATACGCTGTGAAAAATTAGTGATGTTAGTGTTTGTTACGTTTATCTTTGGACTTTGCTTTTTCATCAAATATTAGAGGCATTTTATTCTGCAGTGAACCCAAGCGTGAGGTTGTGACTTTGGAGAACATGCGGTCACTGGCCTGAGTGTTTGAGATTTGTACCCCGCGAGCGTCAGGACAAAGAGAGAACTGCCGGCATGAAAAAGTATGAGTTCAAAAAGAAGGATAGTATGATGACGAAGGTCAAATCTTTGTTAGCGTCCAAAGACCCAGGTCATGAGCCATTCACATTATCCCTTCAGTTCGACAGAAGACTTGGAGGAATAGAGAAGGACGGCGAGGAATAGAGAAGGACAGCGATGGAAGTGCGGTGAGAACGCACAGCACAGCCGCTGCCGGAACGAAAGAGTACCTTTTTCGCGAGCCGCCTGTCCGAGTTGTCTCGCGCCGCGTCACCTTCCCTCGAGCTGTCGCCGCCCTGACCCTGCCGACATCATTCGTCACCGTCAGCCGTCACACGTCAGCCGTTACATGTCACACGTCAGCTGTCACACGTCAGCCGTCAGTCACACGTCAGCCGTTACATGTCACCGTCAGCTGTCACACGTCACTCGTCGTCGTGGCACAAACATCCTTCTGATCTTGTGCGATCCTTATTTTGTCTTGATTTTCTGCATTTTACTAGTAATTCTCAGCGGACGATTTTAATGCTTGTCGTGCGATGATTTGTAATATCCCAACATTTCGCATTTGTTCATGAGCGTTTCGCAACACATGATTGTGTTTAGAATTGGGAAGCAGTACTTTGTGCCAGCAAATGGATTCCAGTATAATGCTAATCTAGCGACTGGTTGGTCTGGTTGTCATCTTACCTGTGGTGAGGCTGCGCTACTCAACGAATATTGGGAGTCGTCGTCATAAAACTCTAGACAGTTTTTGAAGGACCTGAAACCAGCAAAAAACAGACGTCAGACTCCGGTCAGACAGCTGCTGCAGCCCGCTGAACTGATGATGGCCGCGTCACTGCAGGGCAGACGTCAGACCCGGTCAGACAGCTGCTGCAGCCCGCTGAACTGATGATGGCCGCGTCACTGCAGGGCAGACGTCAGACTCGGTTCAGACAGCTGCTTGCAAGCCCGCTGAACTAGATGATGCCGCGTCACTGCAGAGCAGACGTCAGACCCGGTCAGACAGCTGCTGCAGCCCGCTGAACTGATGACTGCACTGCAGTCACTGCAGAGCAGACTGTTGGAGCCTGTGGTCGTCAGTGCCACCTCGCCGACACCCCTGTCAGAGTGAAGCGGAGGATATGGTCTAAGGTGGTCAGTGGACGGAGGCCTGAAGAGGAGGATATGGTCTAAGGTGGTCAGTGGACGGAGGCCTGAAGAGGAGGATATGGTCTAAGGTGGTCAGTGGACGGAGGCCTGAAGCGGAGGATATGGTCTAAGATGGTCGGTGGACGGAGCGCTGAAGCCGTATGACCTGGTCGACCATCCAAAGAACGCCTGCGTCCGGACGCTTGGCGCACAAGACCCGGTAACAAAACCGGCGCACAGGACCTGCAGCGGCCAGTGAGTGACGGTTTTTGTGTCGTTTTTGGTGCACCTTCTGCTCACTGTTCACTGTTCAATGATCTGCACGGCTGCTGACAAAAACCAGCCGCTGTAAAAAGCGTCGGTCGCGACCGGCGATCGTCAGCACACGGAGAACACAGAGAGAACTCACGGAGAACACAGAGGGAGCTCACGGAAAACACAGAGGGAACTCACGGAGAACACAGAGGGAACTCACGGAGAGCAGAGGGAACTCACTGAGAACACAATGGGAACTCACAGAGAACACAGAGTGAACTCATTTAGAACACAGAGGGAACTTACTTAGAACAAAGAGGGAACTCACGGAGAGCACAGATTCACTGATAAAACAAAGTGAACTCATTGAGAACACAGAGGGAACTCATTGAGAACACAGAGGGAACTCACTGAGAACACAGAGGGAACTCACTGAGAACAAAGATGGAACTCACGGAGAGCACAGAGTGAACTCACTGAGAGCACAGAGAAAACTCATTGAGAAAACAGAGGGAACTCACTGAGAACACAGAGTGAACTCACTGAGAACACAGAGTGAACTCATTGAGAACACAGAGGGAACTTACTGAGAACAAAGAGGAAACTCACGGAGAGCACAGAGTGAACTCACTGAGAACACAGAGTGAACTCATTGAGAACACAGAGGGAACTCACTGAGAACATAGAGGGAACTCACAGATAACACAGAGTGAACTAATTGAGAACATAGAGGAACTCACTGAGAACGCAGAGGGAACTCACTGAAAACAAAGAGGGAACTCACGGAGAGCACAGAGTGAACTCACTGAGAGCACAGAGGAAACTCACTGAGAACACAGAGGGAACTCACTGAGAACACAGAGTGAGCACTGAGAGGTGGACGGTGTCAGCACTGCGCTGTGTAAAGGCCGACTGTCACCTATCGGTACCTTAGATCGCTTTGCCACCTGCATATCCCTGGTGCATGTACAGTGACCGAACTTTGTATTTCTCTGGGAGGGCCCGGGCCCATAATGCTCAGCTGAGCCCCTCCCCCATGGTGCTCCGGGCAACCTTGAAATTTTTGCAATTTTCTTGACTTTTTAGGTCCAAACTATTTTGCTTTCTTCATTTTGTTCCTGGAAGTTTGCTTTATTTTCACCTGATCTTACTGATATTGTCCTTAAAATATCATTACATTTTCCTCCCAAGGATTTATTATGTATTACCAATCAGAAAGTTTTACTTTCCGGATAACATAAATGGTAAAATGAATAAAAATATTGTTGATATTTTCAAAAATAAAAATTGTACTCTACACCTATGACCTATCGATTTTTACTCTCCAGGACCAGGTCATGAAGCATAAAATCCATTACTGGTTCAAGCCCTTCATGTTTAAAATACGACCAATATATATATATATTATATATATAATATATATATATATAAGTATATATTTATATATATATAACTATATATATATAAACCACACTTCGGAGTCACAAATTAGGCATGTATTCAAATTTTTGAATACATGCCTAATTTGTGACTCCGAAGTGTGGTTTTAAGATAAATATTACTTATACTTATTACTTACTTATTACTTACTTGCTTATTACTTATTATAAATATTAAGCATTACTTTGAAATTATTTCAAACAAGCGGCGTTTCAGCGTTAATCCCCCGCCGTTTGCCCGGCTTCCAGGCGACTGTCATTGTTGTGGTCTGGTCACGTGTCTGGGGCCTCCCTTGTCAGGGCCGGCCAGGGGTGGTAAAATTGCTTTGAGTGGCCCCGACCAAAAGTCGCACATGAAAAAATGACCCACCCAGCATAACTAGATTCTTTTGATTCCCTAAGCTAAACGCAGTACAATTTAGCGCAGGCCCGTCAACTCTCCGAACAGTTGGGCGGCTGGAGGCATTCTGAAGTAAATATATTGCCATGCAACGCCCATAGGCAATAATGTTGAAAATTTGATAAAGTTGGGGGCCCTCTGCCCCCCCCCCCCCCTTCCTTGTCCTTTTCACGCGTTTCAAACATAAAATTGATTGACTGTTTTTCCGTGCTAAAAATACAGACCTGCTATAACTCCGTTATATTCTCCTGAAGAGGGATCCTACGCCATAAAGCACGCGAGATCACTGAATAGCGCTCGTAAAACATAGAATCCTCTGAACAAACGTCAAGTCTATAAAACCCTATGACAAAAAACACAAGGTCTGGTTGGTCTGGGTTCCGTCCCGCCGTGTACCGACCCCCGTCCCGGAATTGTATGCGAGAAATACCTCGAAAAAATGTATCTCGAAAACTACGCAACGTACGACAAGCGGAAAACCATTAGATAGTATTCTCTCCATGCTTAGACTACCTTAGGATATACCTTCATTTTTTTCGTCGGAATATGGTGAAACTAAATCATTGAAATCAAGCTGAACGCAACTGCCTATTTAAAAAAAATGCAAGTGTTCAACATACCGATGACGCTGATTATGATTACGTATAAATAATCATCGATGATTTTGCACAACAGTATTCTAAATTATCACTTCGTTCACAGAAAACATAGTAAAATATTTTTACTGTCATTTTGACCCCGTGGCGA
Organism: Semibalanus balanoides; assembly: GCA_014673585.1. Classification (NCBI taxonomy): domain Eukaryota; kingdom Metazoa; phylum Arthropoda; class Thecostraca; order Balanomorpha; family Balanidae; genus Semibalanus; species Semibalanus balanoides. Next base: position 26,638 of record VOPJ01005638.1, read on the forward strand.
TACCTCAATCAAATGATACATTTTCCCACTTGCCATAAGACAGAACAGTACCAACCCCCCGGCTTCCATTCGGGCCGCACTTTTCCCGGATTTTCGGCCAGGCTGGTTTTCTGCAGTCAGTTGAAAAATAAGTATGAGATAGCAAATGTGCAGAGGTCTGAAGTCTGCACTGTACTTTTCCGCCAGGATTTCCAGGAATCCGTTTCCCAACAAGTGCCGCGCCCAAACGCAGGCCTTGGAATGCTGATGATACCGGATTTGTCTGAACGTGGAAGGCAAGATTGTCGTGTGAGATCCAGTGCAGTTGTTATTTCTGGGAACCATCTGGCAGTCGTCTGTCGCCTTTAAAATATGTACAGTGACCAAGCGCTCTAGATAAGATTCCATTCGAAGATCAGACGCGCCGCGCTGTGTAACTCGATTGTCCAGCAATACCTACCTTTGAGGAGCTCCGCCATTCTGCTGGTCAATACAAGCAAGAAGCAAGGAAAGAGGACGGTCCCCCAGAACGCATGAAAGCGGCCGAAAATAGATATATACCAGTGCTAGCCCGTCCGCTCCGCTGGGCGACTACAGGTTGAGTGGAGGTGCAAGCCAGTGATAAACAATTAGGGATGGATAACCTGTTCTACCCATGGAACACCCGTCGTACCCATCATACGTTTTTGTACCCGTCATACATCAGTCTGCTGGATGGTGTCTGGTATCTCCTAGATGGAGGTACCCTACCGAAAAGACCCCACTCCTCCCCGCCCAACCAGCCCGTGTCCTATGGAACGCACTACTGATTCGCTGTCATCTCCGGGATGTAGGTATCCGCATTCCGCACCCACTCAGCACGTGAATTAAAGGAAATAGTTCACCTCACCTTCAACATGGGTTTTGAACTGAGATAGCAGTAGTGTAGCCCCTGTTGAAAAACTCCTAGCTGCAAGTTTTCTGAGCTGAAAGAGTGAAAGGGCTTCTCCAGCCGAATATATTTGACTTTTTGTCGAAGGAATGTGGGCCATAAATAAGGAATGTCAAATAATCGTGGGCCACAACCTGGGCAGAGCTATACACATTTCCAGAACATCTAATATGCGAACTAGAGCTATTCGAAATCTGAATGGCCTGAGCCAAACGTTCTGACGTTGCGGAGAATCACGCATATAGTTTTGATGAAATTAATAATTTACGTCCTTCTGTCCTGAATCGGCGCGATGTATGGTCATTTTTGACATTATGAAAAGAAGTTGTATTTGAAAATATAATCAAATTGTGTTTGAAAAAAATCCAATGCGAACTATTTCCTATAACTGGCACTGTGCGAACAGACTGACAGAGAGACTGACAGACAGACAGACTTTCTTTTAAAGTTAGTTTGATTTCTGGATTTAAAAGGACAATCTAATATAAATTTACAGCACAAGTTTGCTTTTAATCAGCTATCAATTCATAAGAGAGCGAAATGCGTTTATTTTCAAATATGTGACTCTTTTGGGGATTTAACCCCACCAAACCATCTTTTTTGCTGTTTTGGCTTCATCCTTGCGCCAAGCCAAGCGATGGTGCAATTTCGGAATCATCAATTAATAATCAAATTGAGGAAAAGTTGGCGGGGCCGAACGCAAAGTCGGTAACCAATGGAACACAATGAAAACTTCGCCTATAGGCAGGGGCGGATCCAGCCGCTCGGTTGGGGGGGCAACTTTTTTTGGCAAAAATGTACCCCCATTTTTTTTTTCTCCGCGGATTTGGACTTCTCACCTTATTTGGCATTCGAGATAATACAAAGGTGGGGAAATCACACTTTTTTGGGGGAAAATTTTTTCGAGAAAAAAAAAACACTTTTTTCAGAAGAAAAAAATCGGGAAAAACACTTTTTTTCGAAAAACAAAAAAACTTTTTAAATAAAAAAGGTAAAGAATCGGGGAAAAAATCACATTTAATCAGACACACAAAAATCACATTACATCACATTAAAACACACAGAACACCACTTTCCGTAGCATATACATTATACACACCTAAGTAATAATCACGTATTTCATACCAACTCGCAGGGGGTCACCGATAAGTATTGAGGGGGTCGGCTGAAAATGAGAAAAAATGTTTAGTAACAATCCAGCCCAAGACAAAGGCTGTCAGCATGCGGCCACGATATCGCTTGCTAAACAATCGTGTTTCTTCGTAAAACAGTGCGCTAAACATGATGTCATACAGACTGAGTGCACTAGCAACGGCCTCTACAAAAATCGTGTTTTGTTAGGTCATTCTCATTTTGGCCCCTCTGAGCGCCAATGACTCCTGGAATCAGGTCGGGACCCTCATTAGCCCATCCCGCGGCTACGCCACCTGGAAGACATATTAGAGCCGGCCCTCGGAAAACCTTAGCCGCCCCAAAAATGCACTTATGGCCGCCTTGGTAGGACAAATCATGCCGGCCTCGAAAGTATTTTGCCGTCATCAGAAGACGTATTGCCGCATCAAATAAAAGACACCCTTGCCGCCCGAGGGTATCATTACGCCAGAGAAGGCGTATTATGCTAGAACGGCACCTTAGCAGCGCCATTGTCGCCTTTCGGAGAGCAAAAGACACTCGTTGCAAGGCCTCAGACAGGTTCATTTGTCTACCCCTATGCAACTGTTATCAAGGAAGGCGCCACAAATTATTGCAAGAAAAGAGGGTTTCTCGTGGAGGGCGCCATGACTTGGAATCAGTGGCGTGCCAGAAATTAATCAAAGGACAAGTAAGTGCTTGAGAAGGTGCGCCCACAGCGATACGGGCGACTGGATGCGACACCAACTTAGTGGAACCGAAATTAGTGGAGTGCGCGAGGGCCGCCTCTCTTCCTCGAATCACTGTGCTCGTCGTTGCGACCGTTCAAACATTTTGTGGGGCGCCCAAATGAGCCGGACCGGCACCCGTCATCGGCTCCGGAGATAACAGTCAGGAGGGCGCCGGCGCGGTCAGTGTCATAATTCTGTGGTGGTATCTGTCTATATAAGGTCCCGAAACCGATAAAGCGTGTATCTGTGGGTTCGACAGCCCTAATCACGCCAGGGATCAGACGTGCAACGCACTCAAATGTACCTGAGTGCTAAATTCGCGTTTTTCCTAATTTAGTCAAAATTTTATAGGCACATTGCGAAATTTTCCGAGCTTTGACTGTGAAAAGCTGATTTTTAGCTCGCTGTAAGGAGGGGCAATTTCTCTACGATAACTAATTTTATATTTGTCCCGACTTTTTTTGGGGGGGCAAATATAGTCTCAGGCCCTTGGGGGGGGGGCAAGGCCGCCCGTGCGCCCCCCCCCCCCTGATCACCCTGCTTATAGGTACCGGCCGCACGCTGAGTGTCGTTTTGATCGGCGCACATGGGCCGACAGCACCTCGGCGCCTGGCCCGCCCGGCCGGTGGGGCCCGGCCGGCCGGCCGCTGCACTGCAGGGAGAGAGGAGCGGGGTTATTGATCGCCATACCGTGCCGCCGCTGCGGCCGTCGCCGCCGGTCTTCCCTCCTCCCGTCCGCTGCGCCAACCCTAAGGCCTTTATATCGACCGGTTGCAAGCGCCGAAACGGAGCGGGAGCGACGTCCAAGCGGAGAGAAAAAGAGGTGCAACTTCCCGGACAATTACGAGATTATTATGAGTCAGCTACGAGCAACATCTCAGGGAGCTGCTACGAACAACACCCCAGGGAGCTTCTACGAACAGCACCTCAGGGAGCTGCTACGAACAGCAATACACCTCAGAGAGCTGCTACGAACAGCACCTCAGGCAGCTGCTACGAACAGCAATACACCTCAGAGAGCTGCTACGAACAGCACCTCAGGCAGCTGCTACGAACAGCACCTCAGGGAGCTGCTACGAGCAGCAATACACACCAGGGAGCTGCTCGGAAGCTTTTGCTTAACACCTGGTGTCACTGGCGAAACCAGCACCAAAGGAGCATTAAAGGGGTTACAACCCCCCCCCCAAAAAAAAAAGTCTGAAATCGGCGCAAAGTTGACATATTTCTTGATGTAGAAGAAAAACGAAGGAACTTCTAAGAAAAGTTGGTTTAAATCAGCTATCAATGCATAAGCAAGCGAAATCTGATGCGTTTTTAGAATTGTTTGAGACTTTTGGGGATTCGACACCCAAAACACCTGTTCTGGATCCACCTTTGCCTGGTCCTGGTGTAAACTTTTTGTATAGGACGAGTCAAAACTTGACGTACTTATTGTACAAGTTCAGTTTAATTTTGTCACCGCTGGTCTGCTCGGCCGTCTCCCTTCCCTGAGTCGGAGTCACTCCTGTCCCGCTTAGAAGGAGGAGCGGCGGCACCAGAGGAGAACATCCGGCCATGTGCTCCTCTCAGCGAACAGTGTTGCTCTGACGGCAACGGACGGAGAGCCGATGTTGGTCGGCTCTCAGTCCAGATCGGACCTCCCGGTCTCATGGCAAAGCCGATGTTGGTCTCCGTCCGATTGGACCTCCCAGTCACATGACAAAGCCGATGTTGGTCGGCTCTCAGTCCGATTGGACCTCCCGGTCTCATGGCAAAGCCGATGTTGGTCTCCTCCTGATTGGGCGAGCCTCCCAGCCTCAATGACAATAAGCCGCACCTGGTTGGTCGGTCTCTCAGTCCGATTGGACCTCCCGGTCTCATGGCAAAGCCGATGTTGGTCTCCGTCCGATTGGACCTCCTGGTCTCATGACAAAGCCGATGTTGGTTGGCTCTCAGTCAGATTGGACCTCCCGGTCACATGACTAAGTCACATGACCATTACAGTGTTCGCGAGTATTTGATAGAAACGAAACCGTGCAAGTGCGATGGATTACGAAAAACAAATGATTATTGTGAAGTACAAGTATTTTATCGAATGATTAAAAAACACAAGCAACGCGTTCTATTTTGCATACTAAGCGTAGTATGTCACTATTCCTTTATTGATGTGAGCAATAGCTTCCATAGCTGAGCTGACATATGCATGACGTCATACATTGCCATACAGTTTTTAGTTTTTTTAGGCCATGCAGAAGAAAAAAGAAACTTGCTCATTTTTCGGCGGATGAGATCGTCCGAAGTCCCAACAAATGTCATAGGTATTCGATTTTTCCAGCTCAAAATACCCCGTATAGCCCAATTTAAAGATGACCTATTCCCTTAAAGGGAATAGTTCACCTTTAACATAGGGTTTTGAGTTGAGATAGCCAAGTTGTGGCGCATGGTGAAAATGCTTGGGTAACGGCTTTCACATTTTCCCAAGAAACCTCTTAATTATTTAATATTCAGTCTAAAAGTCGGGACGGTATACCCGTAACTCCAATCGTGATAGCTGATTTGGTGAGATGACGTATGATTATGACGCACAGATGACGTAAGACTTGGGGATAGTGTAAGTGCTGGACTAAACCATACTGTTTCAGTACCTCATTCTTTTTATTGCAAGAATGAACTTTGTCAGTTAAGGTAATGCTATGCATAGTGATTTTGATGTTTAATATTCTATAAAACATTTTTCTAAACAACGTTCTGTAGCGTATGCGTAGCGTTCAGCGCTGGCCTGAACGTTCCAGGCTCGGTACAACTTGTTTTGATCGTCCCTCCCCACTCACCGGAACCCCCCCCTCGTAACAGTACGCCGCCGTGCCAGCTTTGCATTGGCCCCCGCGGCGCAGTCCGCCCGCTGACGGTGATAGAGCCGCCGGGAGCCGAGACCGGTACGCCAGTGACTGTAAAACCGTGGCTGACCTTGTGACACATAATCAGACGGACGCCCCAGACACGGAACAGTGAGCGACGATGGCGGCACTACACTTTCATAGTGAACTATATAGTGACGAATACCTACTTAAGCAAGTACTTGATGGTTTTTCAAAGCGTTGTATTTCCGGCATCTTCAACAAGGTACCTGCTTGGCAAGTACACCATGTATACGCACACGATCCCTCACTAAATCGATGACGTGGGTGTTTTTTTTTTTTTTTTTTTTTCTCTCACCAGCTGATTTCGCAGTTACTTTGAGGAAAAAATATGAATTATCACAATAATTGACATTTTTATTTGCATTTTCGCGTAAAATATAGGTTTCTTTGACTTACTAGTAATATGATACTTAATTTCTTGTTCTTTCATCATTTCTGAGCTTTTTCTCGTTTTTTCAAGGTGAACTATTCCCTTTAAATATAGGATCTAATACTTGTACGACAAAGAATATAATTTTAAGTTCTAAAATTACTTTTTGGCTACCAGTCGTTTGACGTTTATTGTTGTTGTTGTTGTTTTTTTTTCATCGAAACCGTCATCAAGATCGATGTAACAGTTGTTGCGCCCTAAAACCCCAATCAACAAACAAACAAAAGATCGATGTAAGCTATTGTTAAACATTAAAATGTTAACATGTTTCTAAACACTTTGCTTCGATGCGAAAGCAGAAAATTCGACAACGAAAATGTCGAACGTTCGGGTTACTGGTTTTAATGACTATTGGATAGTAAATATTCTAAACAAAATAGTGTTCCGTGTTAGTATGATATTTTGGCAATAGGATACAATGCGCTCATGACGTTATTGTGTTTTGGAGACTTGGGCACCGTCCGCCGCATAGGAAATTTTCCCGACAAACGGCTTTAGCTACGTTTTTCTCTCAGTCCATTTATTATCAGAGTTTTTACATGACCCCACACTTTGTCGGCACCACTTCAAGTACAGAAACACGACCGGATCGATTTTTGCCTTCCCTGTGACTATAAAAACGTTCGTTTCCAGCTAAGAAACAATAAAAAGTACCTAAACATAAACGAGTATTCTCGTATTAGCTTGCATATGAGCGCTTTCTCACGACCTGTGGCTACATGACGCAGCATGTCCTGTCTGGAGCCACGCCGACACTATTGTTCAGCAAGTGCAAACCATTTGGTGCAAGGACTCGTCTTACATGTTAACTGGGGGGACAAACTCCCCAGTCACAGATCCAGCACCCCAGTCGAGCTGAAATTTGACCACGGGGGGGGGGGGCAGCTCGACTGACGCCAGCAGTCCACATTTCATGCCTGGCGCATTTGTTGTCTTGAGCCGCCAGGCTTAACCAAAAATATAACTATTCACAATTATAGTTGCACAACGCTGCAATTAATTGATTTTGGTATGTAGTACTGAGCGGACTCGTCAAGGTCATTGTCTGGAAACAAACCCAACTTTGAACGATGATATTGGGCGACTGGGCGCAAAATTCGAAAACGGACTTTATGTTGTTAATCAGATGCGATTCCTCTTTAAAGGAAATAGTTCACCTTGAATTGTTTTTTCTGATTATTTTTTCAAATACAACTTCTTTTCATAATGTCAAAAATAGCCATACATCGCGCGCATTCAGGACAGAAGGCTAAATTATAATTTCAATCAAAACTATATGCGTACTCTCCGCAGCGTTCAAACGCGGCTCAAGCCAATCATATTCGAATGTAATAGTGCGTAAAAGATATGTACAGCCTCTGCCCAGGCGTGTGCGGCCCACAATAGCCTCTGCCCAGGCGTGTGAGGCCCACAGTCCTTCGACCAAAAATCAAATATATTCGGCTGGAGAGCCCTTTCAGCCCAGAAAACTTGCAGTTAGGGTTTTTTCAACCCGGGCTACAAAACTGCTATCTCAGTTCAAAACCCATGTTGAAGGTGAACTATTTCCTTTAACATATCAAAATTTACATTTAAGTGGCAGTGTCCCTTTAAGTTAACCGGTCAGCGCAACGGCGGAAGAGAAAGGTGCCCTGAGCATTGTTACCATGGCAACCACTGCGAGTCGCCGTTTGTCGCTGCGTTGGTGGCACCACCCAGGGCACTAGAATACTGCACCACCTACCGCGCCCGGCCGCAGCCTACCAAGAGGCGGAGGCGATCTGGGTCACACGACACCCCTGACGCGGCACGTGCCACGCGCCATGCTGACCCGTCACGTGAAACGAAACATGTCAATAACATAATTTATTGAATGGGGCTATCAGATGGCGAAGACTGCTTGTCAATCGGATGCGGGATTCCAAAGATATAAGCTTCTTAAACGCGTTACGGTCGCGGGTCGGGTCGGTCAGTCGGGTCGGGTCGGCGGCCGCTTATATGTGAGAAATCCCGTATTCAGTGAGGACTCGCTCGTGCTTCGCGCTTGTCCGTTATTACATTTATAATCGTTTAGGGCGATTGTTTTATCTCTCTCACTCCTGTCAGCCGGTGCTGTGACAGCCAGCCGGCGTTACTCACTGTTTGTTCTCCTGCACGAGCTCGGTCTGCTCGGAGCGGAGGTGGTGCTGCCGCTGCTCCAAGCCGTCTATCTGCTGCTGCAGAGAGTCTCCTCCTCCTCCTCCTCCTGCCCCGCCGGACGGCTGGTCCCCGTCTGCTGGCGCTGAGAGCCCCTCACTGCCGCCGCCGCCGCCGCCGCCGCCACTGCCGCCCTCCTGCTGCAGCTGCCGCAGCTCGTCCCCTCGCTCCTGGAGCTGCCGCAGCTCATCGGCAATCTGCTCCAGACGGTCCTGTCCAGGAGAAGCGGGTGTCAGCGGTTTGAAGTTCCTTCCTCCTTGTGCCAGGTCGACTTCGACTTCATTCGTCCTAACTCATCATGCATCTCCTCCTCATCTTCGCAGATTTGAGCCTCCTTCGTTTTAGTGTACTTCTATTGTACTATACTTCCAGTCTTTTGCTCTTGTCACATTTGTTTATCCTTAAACAAAATACAACGTTCAATGAATAACCAAAAGGTGTGGGCTATGGCTCCACTTTTGAGTCATCGACAGCACAGTTGGCTAACCTGTCGTCCCCTCCACGCAGTGTCGCCGTTAGGGTCCGGAGGCGAGTCGCAGTCGAATCGCATCCGCTTCCCACCACTGCCCTCGTCCATCAATCTGAGATCGCGTGGAGAGTAGCTTTGGGCGCCCTGAGACCTGCAAGTGCACAGTCAAATGCACAGCTGTAGTTACAACTCAGTCAAACACAGTCAGTCACAGTCACAGTCTCAAGGTCAGTTACAGTCAGTCACAGTCCTCACAGTCTCACGGTCAGTTACAGTCATACACAGTCACAGTCTCACGGTCAGTTACAGTCATACACAGTCACAGTGAAGACAGGATTCGAACGGCCCACTGGCGGATCCAGGCTATCTCCGTGTGTGCGGGTTGGGGCATCTTTTGTGTGGCAAAAAGGTATCCCGATTTTTTCTCCCCGGATCTGGGCCGGTCAGCCTCATAGGTTTTTTTGGGAAGGACAAAAAAATGGATTTATGCCTTAGCAGCAGTCAAATCAGGATTTTGACTGCTGCTAAGGCTATTTTTATGATAAATTGATTGTTAACTTTGCCCAGTTTTCTCCTGAGATCATTGCTTTTCATGCTCAGCAGGGAACGCACAGGGGGGAATACTTGTATTGAATGCCCTTCCAGATTCCTGCGGGGGGGACATTTGCCACCTGATACCCCCTAGATGCGCCAGTGGAACGGCCGAGACCGGGGGGTCCTGTACAGACTACAGATCTAGTGGCGTTCCGGCAAATGTAATCAAACTGATTGATCTGATTTCATGGGTTTTTGTCCATAAACGGCTTTCTTCGGTTCATTGGGAGGGCAATATAATTATAAGAGAGAGATGAAAAACGATATGAAGTTAATGCTGGAAAGATGGTGCAAATACAATTACTTCGATCGACGTTTGATCTTTGCTGAAAGCGGTTATAAGATGAGGAAAACACAGAAGCAGCGTCGATGTAGTTAACGCTGGCATCCAACGGCGTGCAGCATATAAAGGTCGGACACCACGCCGCAGACTGGTGTCTGGATCCCGAAGTTGGGTCTGGGAGCCCAGTGGATTCCTCTGCATAAAACGCATGAAGATCTGGGATCCTCCTGGATTCCTCAGCGTTAAATACTTCAAGATCTGGAATCTCAATGGATCTCTAATTTAAACGAGCCTCAGATCTTGAAACACAACATGCAGGGACTGACCATAGGCGTACCCAAGGGGAAGGGGGCAAAAGGCAATTGCCCCCCCCCCCTGAACGTCTGTGCGTTGCCCCTTGACCAATGGCCCCCCTTTGAGAATAGGAACCCGAAGGGCCCTATTTTCTCTCTAATAACCACGCGAAACGTGGTTTTTGGAGTATGATGTTTGAAGACATCAAGCTCTTCAGAGGTTCTTCAGAGGTTTTGAGGTCAGCAGTACCCCCTAAGGCCGGCCAGAAGATGCACCTCAGCGGCCAGAGTGTCTTCTCAGGTGGCAAGAGGCCCCCCTCAGGCGTGCGTGCCCCCTTGAACCATGTGCCCCCTTTGGAATTAGGGCCCGAAGAATCTAAAGACCACGCAAAGCGTGGTCTTTAATGAATTCAGAGCACTTCAGTTTTTTCCGAGGTTCTATAGATCAGAGTGCCCCCTCAGGCACCTCTGGTGTTTCATGGATGCAGAGCAACCAAGGCCTTTGGAGCATCAACTGGACCTCACACATTTGGCTAGTGCCGCCAGAGAC
>VOPJ01005639.1:0-22473 GCA_014673585.1 Semibalanus balanoides
TGGGTATAGGTAGGGGCACCACTGTAACTGATGACCCCCCCTTGGAGATTTTCTGGATCCGCCCCTGGACTGATAACACAATGATAATGACCTGTTCACCGGACGTTAGAACGCTGGTGGCGATGAGTGCAGTCTGAAAATAGAGCTCGCTGATTTCGCCCGCTCCACAGACCATGAGCAAGCAGTTCGTACAATACAAGCCATAGGATGTTCGATGCTTTATTTGAGAATACAAAAAAGAAACAGCATCGTTAGCTACCAAAAACAGCATGATTGCACCATCACGGCAGCATCAGACAGGAGCAACAGATACAACACACTGCGTAGAGGACATTCCCATTACGTGCATGGAGCCAAGACATTTCATGTCAGAAATCGGCGCTAGATGGCAGTGTTCAGCCCATTCTGCGCAGCTGGTTGTTCTGCCAGGTTGCCATGGCCGAGCGGAACTGAGAGTATGAGTCTTCCGTGGTGGTGCTCCTGCTCCAGCGGGGTATCGGGGTGGGTCGCTGCCGACTCTGCCATTGGCGAGCGTTGTGGAAGTCTTGAGCGATCCGTAACGAACGCTGCACGTCACTGCTTCGCTGGGACGGCCAGTACGGGCTGCCCCAGCTGACGGCCAGCACGGCGAACAGCGACAACAGGAACAGGCCGCGCAACATGGCTGCAGGGACAGACAGGTGTGACGTCAGTACATGGCTGCACAGACAAAGGCGTGACGACATAATATGGCTGTTGGACAGAGGTGTGACATCATAAAATGACTGTATAAACATATGTGTAGCGTCATTACATGATTGCCAGGACAGATGTGTGACGTCATAAATGGCTGCTGATACAGAGGTGTGACATCATAATATGGCTGCCGGGACAGAGGTGTGACGTCATAACATGGCTGCTGGAACAGAGGTGTCACATCATAAAATGACTGTATAAACACATGTGTAGCGTCATTACATGATTGCCAGGACAGATGTATGACGTCATAAATGGCTGCTGAGACAGAGGTATGACGTCATAATATGGCTGTCGGGACAGAGGTGTGACGTCATAACATGGCTGTCGGGGCAGAGGTGTGACGTCATAACATGGCTGTTGGGACAGAGGTGTGACGTCATAACATGGATGTTGGGATAGAGGTGTGACGCCATAGCATGGCTGCCTGGACAGAGATGTGACGTCATAACATGGCTGTTGGGAAAGAGCTGAGACTCATAACATGGCTGTTGGGACAGAGGTGTGACGTCATAACATGGCTGTTGGGACAGAGATGAGACGTCATAACATGGCTGTTGGGACAGAGGTGTGACGTCATAACATGGCTGCCGAGACAGATGTGTGACGTCATAACATGGCTGCCGGCACAGAGGCGTGACGACATGATATGGCTGTTGGGATAGAGGTGTAACGTCATAACAGGTGTGACGTTTTGGATCATTCGTTGAACTCTGAGGTCATGGCAATGACACGGATTTTATCAAAATCGTAAATACATATAAATTGAATGTTATCGAGTTTTGTACCGAGTGAAATCTAGCATCAAGATTAATGTAAAATGGGAATCTACTAAACATAAAAATCAGCGGCCACGACAAAGTGTATGGATCAACATACCATTATAGAGATGACTATCTGCTAAACAAAAAGAATCACGGCGCTGAAGAATAGGCGACATACACAGATTCCCAACCGCACGTAGGTCTCCTCACGTAAGATGACATTACAGATCTCCGACTCCCAGACGGCATCGCTATCTCTGCGGCACATTTCAGAGACAGTGTCCCATGTCCGTGCACATACGCCTCCACCGCGATTGCCCTGTCTGGAGCCATGGGCGTGGCATGACCCCACTACTCAAAGGTCATGATCTATAATGTATAATGAATGTCTCGTGTATTTGCGCCATGGACATACCACGGCCTCCATGCAGTACTCCGTGGTTCGTACGACTGGCGCTGACGCGACACAAAGGATGGGTCAATTTCAGGCTCCTGTGCGAATACTGCAGTTCCGAGATCCAGGTTCTGAGTGAGTGAAGTCAGACAACATCACATCGTGACCTCGTCTCTGCTACGGCATAATTCTGACAACGCTCACGAGTCTCACCCTGCATAGGCTGCAGCGTCAGGGCGAACAACTAGAGCATGTAGGCTCATCCGTCTCTCAGAGCAGTAACCGGCGCGAGTAGTACTCACCGCGGTCTCGCACGCTGGCTGCGGGCATACACATGACCTTGAATGCACCAGCAAGTTATCGTCTGCTCTCAGTTCTACTGGTTCTATCTATTGGGAACTCAACGCTCATAACGAAGTCCGTGCTGACACGCATTAGGTGTCAAATTGTAAAGAGAGTGCGGGACAATACTCTCAAGATGGTCTCCACTCACCAATCGTGCAGATATCCGTGAGAGTGTGATAGATGAGACCGTGGATAGTGTATGTTGTATACGTTGGTCGAGATACTAGAGTAAAGGAGACCGATCTACTAAGTCTCTCTCTTCCTGGGTTGCATGACTAGCGAGGGTAACAGTCCGAGTTCAATTGGGGGGCGGAGCGTGTAGTCGGCCTCGTCGCGCTGGTAGTGATGTTAGTTAAAAGAACGAGTAGACGGATATAATATATGCAGCATAATATTGCGAGAGAGCACTCGCAATCGTTTTATTAATGTGCAGCTGGATATTTAGCCTGGGCCATGCATCTGTTTTTCTCAACCCACTCATGTATTCTCAATTTTGTTTCTATTATATGTCGGCCATGTAATTTTTCCGTTTGCTAAGACTAAACTTTCTAGTGTACTGTCAACTCGCCCTTCATGCCCCGTATTAATTTTGCAACCATCAGCATGAGACTTGTTAGCGAGGAGGTGAGCATAGATACGAGTCTATCATTTCACTACGTTGACACTTGGATTACCGGGCATATGAGGCAGGATTATGTGCCGTCTTATCTGTGTCAGGGAATACTATATTTCATAGACAATTCTCAGAGTTTTGTCTTGTGTAGCAAGTAGGTAACATTTTTCTCTTATTTCAGACTCCTACACAAAGAGATTTTTTACACAGAATTAGTTTTAATTTCCATTCTTCTAGATAGACTTGCCAAATCCAATATAAACTTTAAGGATCGTATATAATGCTATTGGAGACGTCTTTAAGATATTAGTGAAAACATACTTTGATCCACATGATTCCAATCCAAAACAAAGGATATTATCTTTCTCTTAAGACCACACATAATATCAAAATGATACCTGGATATAAATAGTCCACTTATTATTATATAACATTTAACTTATTGTTACTACACCTTATAATGTAAAAGTATCCCACGCCCCTTGGTGAAGCTCAAGTGGGGGAGAGCGCTGGTCTTCTGGGACCTATTCAGTAGTGGCCAGCCTGGGTTCGAGTCGCTTTCGGCGCTCGGTATTTGCTTTTACTGACTGGGATGGCTGCGGCCGGTGGCGCGAGCGTCCGCAACTCCAAGGCCAGGTGACGGTTAGACGACGGCGGAGGCGGACTGTATGTCAGCAGGTTGTTATCAGGGCACGTAAGTTTTCGCTGCCCTTCTCCATTAACAAATCTAGTTCCTGTGCAACAAGACAGGAGAGACTTGCGGCGAGATCAGAGGTAGGTAGAGGTACAGGAGCAACAAAGCTCGTGCGAGTTCACTCGCGGGTACACATGACGTGGAGAAAACATCACACCGATAACAAAGGACTTGTTACACGCGAACACTAAATTTATAACATAACAAGTATATATTGATATGATGAGTGATTGACATCTAGAAAGGTAAGTACAATTGAACTGTTACATGTGACCCTTGTTAACTCACGTAAATTTAATCAGGTGGTAAAATTAATGTCAATTTCGAGTTCTACACGTACAAAAGTTTGTACAACATATGTTGCATGACTTTCGTATATTTTTTGGCATAGTGACCTTATGTGACCTGACCTTGACCTTGACATTTTGCCAAAAATCCCTAATTAGCTCATTCTGGATGTGTGTTATACCTTTGAGAACACTCTGGGTGATCATGGTTGCAACCAATTGCTTTTCATTTAAAATATGGTCTATCAAATTTTGCCTATAAATTTTTACCTTTGACCTGACCTGTGACGTCACCACGGACCTCTAAGGCAACACAAATTATTTTACGTCGATTAATTTTCCTGGGCTATCGATTGCCGTTTGGTTCAGCGCGATCCTCTGATTGGTTCCGAAGATACAGGGGGGCTAAAAAAGTCCCCCCCGTGACTCGTGTTACAGAAAATACCTCAGTGACTGCCGGGTTAACTCTGTAGTCTATGTCTGTAGGCCTCAGGATGTGTGATAATGTGATATATGTGCTGGGCAGTGTATTTGTTGTTTTAACCCGCGCCTTGGTGGGCCACCGAGACAACTTCGCCATGGTGGGGGATGGGGTTCAAAATGCCCCCCTAACTCAAAAACGAAAAGGGATATAAATACGCGGGAAAAAACGTTTGAAAGCTCTCAGCAAGATAACATTCAAAGTTACACAGACCCGTTTTAGCTAAGGTCAATATTGAGGTCACCAGAGGTCATCAAAGGTCAAATTTCACGTTTTTAGACTTCGCATCAAACAACCCCCGTATATCACGTGAACTATGATAGCTAGGAACAAACGGAAAAAATAAATAACAAAAAATAATTCAATTTGCAATCTCACTAGATGTCCTCAAAGTTGAGCGCAGATCTCCAGAGGTCATCAAAGGTAAAAAATGCATTTTTTGTAGAATTTGTTTTTCTGAATAACTTCTTATCTAAAAATTATAAAGCAAAGTTTTAACTCCATCGTGTTTGTCTCGTTGAGGCGCTTTGAAACATATACTTGGTGACCTGGTAAGATCAATTTCAAAATTTGACCTCAGGTCAAGGACATTTGGTGACCTGGGTAGGTCATTTTGCATATGGGGCGATGTGGTCAGGCGAGACGAACGCAGTGGTGTCAACCACTTGTCTCTATCTCTTTGCTATCAAGAGTGATTAGCAAATCATTGCTGGTGACCTCAAATGACCTCAGATGACCTAGTATAGATCACTGAGCAACAATTGCACCTTGATGATCCAGAATGAGCTAAAATAACATGATTCTAAAATAATTAGGCTGATCCAACGCATGTTTTCTGAATAGGAAACATTTGCATATTTTCTCATTCACTTATAATGGGGAGGTCAGAAAACTGACCTGACCTTAGGTCACCGATACCAAAAATCCGAGATACAACGATTGTAGTAACTTATGATCTTACGAAATCTTGCAAGTTTCAATTATTTCAGTCAAAAACTGTGGCTTTGGCATGATCACAAACATTTAGGAGGGCAAAGTCACTTAAAGTGACTTGGTGACCTGACCTCGGATGACCCGAAGTCAAGTTTTTGACAAAGTGTGAGAAATTGATATTCAAATTGCTGTACAAAATTTGGCGGTGCTGCGCGTCGCCGTTTTCTCGCTATTCCGGAAAAACTTCAGGGGGTGAAAATGACCCCCCATCAGGGCGAGGGTCAACTAATCTTCACGATTTCGCCAGTCAGCGGAGCGTATTTCTGTTTGAAAAATACAAAAATAAAAATAAATCAATAGATTAGATTACTACGTTCCATCTGTCATTACCGAAATGTCTTGACCCAGCAATACATTAGTATTGCTGAAATCTCTATGCAGCAGTCAAATATGTAACTATGGGTATGAATATATATATATATGCATGATTCAAAAATGCATATAAAACCATAGAGCGAAAAGTCGAATAGTGAAACACACACTATACATTTTTTTTTTTTTTTGCTGCGCCTCTGCTCTCCGCAGCACTCCAAGAGGTGGTAGGATAAACAGTAGCGACGCTTACCTGTAATTTACTGCACTCCAATTCAGCGAGCTGTCGACGAATGTGACTCGGTGGGCAGCTCCCCAACACACTCTGTCAGTCCCTCGCTGCGTCTCGTATTATATACACAACTGAGTGAGTCGGGCGACTTTTGCGACGTGCGGCACCCACGAGGCGGAGGCGGAGGGGGGAGGAATTTCCGGAGGGGTGTTGCATGCAACATGCAGGGCGGCGGTGGTATGATGAAACATGAGCCTTGTGACCAGACATGACACGCTCTGCCAATGGCGATGTACTATTGGATTTCCCGGCTGGCATGCCTAACATTGCGTGCTAGTCCAACGTCAACGTGATTTCGGTGTCTGCTACTGGCTTCGTCAACATATGCTGACATAAGACACGGTAGCAGCGGAATTTGTCCTGTGCCCACACATTGAGCAAGTCGTTAGCCTCACTATATTTACAGTCTGCATCCTTTCCTAGTATCCAAATATTCATATATATATATAGTATATATATTACTATCTATATGTGTATTATATATGTATCTATATATATATTATATATATATATAAGGACTAGATATATATATATATATATTTCAATTGAATAACTTCACACTTCTCATGTGGAGATGGATAAATGTGTTCTACAATCATATGTCAATACAGTTGTCACATCCTCAGTGGTCAGTAGCTCAGTGGTAACATACTTATTCGCATGTGGGGCAGCACCTGGTTTGATTCCCGTTTCGGCCTATTCATTTCGAATTTTAGACGAACTTAACTTCTCATATGATAAATCAATTGTAAACTAATCATATGAAACGTTTTGGCATTCTCGCCCAACCGTCTCTGAGGAACGTCTCACTTCTTATAGTTGAGAACCTGCGGAGAACCTGCAGACGTCTAAAAGGAGCGCCCATAATCTTGTTTACTGATGCTCCAAACATTCAAATTTACTTACGTAGAAGAGCTCCCGGCGTCTCGTGCGTCTTAAACATTTTTTCCGTGTGCTCTTTACATGCCATATTTCAACACAGACTACAGAGCTACCATTTGAAGGATTTCATTCACCAGAAAGAACGAAAAAAAAACATACAATCAGGCACGTTGCCATAATTTCGTCCAGGGAGGGAGGCGGCGCCTCGAAATGGCGCCGCCACCCCCATTCCCGAACGTGGAATGGGTGATCCCCATTCCCAAACGTTGAAAGGGTGAAACAAAACGGCTGAAATGCACCGTACAAGAATGGAGGATGTAAGCTGGCAGGTATGCCATACCAACTTTTAGAAGCTGGAGTTAGTAAACTGGGGCTTTGCCCTTTCAACTTTGAAACCAGCGACACTAGTTTGAAGGCAACTATTCCAACTGCAAATATTTTGTATTGCCCAAGTTCTGAATTTCTTGGAATTGATAAATGCGCCGCGAAATACAATTACGCCGCGAAGCAGAGCAAAATTTCGATTTTGTTGTCGGACTGTATGTAGGCTAGATCAGACCAGGGGTGCATACACTAAGGTGATGGAGTTATTTCTCACTTGTTTATAATAGGGGCTAGGTCAGATACTTTTTTATAAGTATATATAAAAGGTGAAAATGGGGGCCTGCTCAAAATGAAGTTGGCCAACCTTTTAACCCTCGCCTTACGGGGGGAGCGACAGGCCCCCTGAGGTTTTTCTTAAATAACTTTTTACAAATTACGCGCATCTTTCTGATTTTTTAAGTAGCTAGGTTTACAGCAATTATACGCATTCTGTGAAACTTTCATCAACATTGGTTAATAATTGTTGGAGATAATGACGTTTTGATGACGTCATATTCGTAAAAAGCGTCAAATATTGGAAAAATCATAGAAAATAGAGTTTTGCAGTGAATTGAAAACAAAAACATCAAAGACACATTTTTTTCAAATGCGTATTTGATATTTTTTTTGATCCCCCAAAAGTAAAAGAACTGATTTTGTTTTTAAATCCCAACCAAATACAAAATCAAAGATAAATTACAAACAGAAGAGTCTGTGAGATAAATGAGTCTGGGCAATAACCCAAATGAACTTCTAAGCAATATCTATATTTTTAACTGAGTGATGGCTTCCTAAGTGTAAGAAGTTTATGACGTCATTTTTGTATTTAACTTTTTTTTTTACCAGATACGAGCAAATAAATACATTTTTGTATTCAAGAGCAAAAAATGGTCTGGGAACATGCGTTTTTGTTTACATTTAACAATTTCCAATTTTGAGGTTTTCTGACCGTTTTTCCGGACGTCATCGAGACGAGGTTGCTAATGCTAATCGCCCATAGCAATTTTCTTCTATGGTAAAGGCTTTCATTCCTAGGAGGTCATAAACTAACCGAGACCTAAAAATAGACATATCAGATAGCTAATTTAACGACAAACATTTTGACGCTAACTTGATCATGTATATTTATCACTTTAATAGTTACGACGAACAGATCAAAACCGCCATTTTTGGAATTGGTCGATTTTAGGTCATTTACTTGACCTGGAAGGTCACCCGTTGACCTGAAACCAAAAAATGATATACAATTAGATTCCTTACATGACAGGCAACATGTGGTTTGGGAGTTACAGGGGGCTGTCAGGCCTCTCCCCCCGTACGGCGAAGGTGAGAAACGGTCCCCGTAAGGCGAGTCAATGATCGAGGGTTGAAGATATACCTTTAGTTCCGAGGGCCTCCTGTCTAGTATTTAGTACGAGGTCTCTTATCTATTTCCGGGGGCCTTCTGTCGAGTATCGGGGGCCTAGCCCTACAGAGGATTCATGCGGGCAATTTGACAAGAGTGAAATAATTTCCATTCTTCTGACCATTTGTGATACTTGGCACGCTTTTGGGATTGGGACCTCCGTGAAATTTCGAGGGGGGGGTCACAAATATATGCTTGCTCCCCCTTCCCCTGATGGCGTCGCCCCTGGTCGCAACACATGCCTAAAGGAGTCACAAAATTCGCTGGCTTTCGGTCGCACCCATGAAGCAGTCAGTATAATGACTTCAGGAGTCAATATTCCCGTAGTCAAACGCCACTTTTTGGTTTCGTTAAACATGACCCCCCCCCCCCGAAGAGGGATTAATGTACGTAAATCTTGGTGTGTTACCCAAAATTTTACGCATGTTAACCAGCGCCCTGTTGGGGGCATAATCTCCCCCTCGAATTTTCTTTATAACTCAAACACTATCTTGGATATCAATGTGACACTTAGAGAACCTTATCCTACATCAATTTTGCGTCTGCTTAAGAAATTTTGATGAATTTTATACAGCACTTTGGGAGATAATGACCCTTTGATGACGTCATGTCATACCATTTTTGGTGAAAAAAAAAATTGCTTGAATAATTGTAGAAAATAGAGGTTTACAGCAAATCAAAAACAAAAAGCAAGAAAAAGAAGGATTTTTCAACACAATTATCTCAGATATTCATAATTTCGAGTTTTTGGTCCCTAAAAAGAAAAAAAAACACGGAAATATGTGAGAGAACTAAGTATGGTCAATACCTAAACCAATTTGCAAAGCAATATCTTTATTTTTGTTTTATTTATGACTCCCCGATTATATGTCACCCATGACGTATTGCTTAATATCTTTTTTTACTTTTAGATATAAACAAGCACATACCACAGCTGTATTTCTGAGACAAAACTAGATTATTTGTTTTTTAAAGATTATACGATATCACAATTTGACCTTAATGACCTGGGCTTGACCTTTTATGGTGCCAGGTTGTAAGAATAGCTCATACTATCGAAATATACGTGTAAAACAGCCCATAAAACATGTGTCGCATGACTTTCGTAGACATTTTGCCAAAACATAACCTTGTAGGGGTCTCCACTCACCAGCTCATCATGCGCAAGGAATCGCGTCATTCGTGTGTTGGCTGACCCAAAGCTTCATCTATCCTAATTATAACCGTAAACCAAAGCGTATTTGAAGGGAATTTCCAGTTGACCGGAAGAACAGCTACGTACTTCAGCTTCGTAACGACTACGGGCCAACATGACCCCAACAGGTGGAATATAAACATTAGTACCTATGCCACAGACTAGATTTCGGCTGACACGTCAGCAAACCGCAGTATCTCATATGGAAAACATGATGCCGCTCCTATAAACAAGTCTGGCCATCTGATTATTCAATGCTGCCAGAATGAGGAACTTGGTGAAGTTTGGTATGGACTATGGCCCCTAATTAGTTGGATGTTACTGTCTTCTACTGATGTTATGACAACACAGCGCAGCAGACGAACTCAGACAAACTATTTTTTCTGGAGATTTTGCAAATCTTTTGCCGCGGACATCTATCCTGCAAATCGTCACGTGCTCGATCGTATTTTAGCCTTGTTTCCCGGTTATGACACTGATCGCACCAAAGGCACATGGTACGCTTGCCGCCCATAAATTGTTCATTCAGGTCTGTTATCTGCGCCTCATGTAGCTTAAAAGCAAATAATTATATTGTAATTGCCTAAGGCACAGTCAAGTGTTTGTTGTCGGTAACACATCGATCAACGATGAATGTCGATGAGCTGAAGAAGATCATCCCGATAGTGCTCTCAGAGCGCCCAGAAGAGGTGGTGTTGGTAGACTACGGCCGAATAGGCACCGGATGCTATGAGTCGAGATACCTTCACCTCATCAACCCGTCCAGCGAGATCATGGCCTTCCAGCTGCGGCGGGACCCACAGTCCCACCCCCTGGGCGACGTCTTCAAGCTGTGTCCGTCCTATGGCGAGGTGGCCGCCGGCGACGCTGCCACCGTCATCGTCAAGTACCGGCCGCGTTTCCCGCATGTCAAGGACATTGACCACTTCACGCTGCTGTTTGGCAACTCTGGCGCCATCCAGCTGCGCATCGAGGGCGTCTCGCTGGCGCCCAGCCTGACGCTATCATGCGACACGCTCAACTTTGGCGCCGTGGCAGCTCGCAGCTCGGCGCGACGCTCGTTTGAGCTGGTGAACGAGGGCTCGGTTTCGGCCGCGTTCTGTCTGCAGCTGAGCTCGTCGCTGTTCTCGGTGGAGCCGAGCGGCGGTGAGGTGGCGCCCGGCCAGCGGCTACGCGTCGCCGTCGCCTGCTGGAGCGAGCAGCAGCGGCCGGCGCGGTGTCACCTCCCCCTGCTGGTGCACCACGGCCCGCCGGCTGGTCAGCAGCGGCTGCAGCTGCTGCTGGGCGGCGCCGGCTGGCAGCCGCAGCCCGTCCGAGGCCCGTTCCAGCCGCCGCCGGCCGCCGCCTGGGCCGCGCTCGACGTGGACCGGGTCGACTTCGGCCGCGCCTGCCTCGTGGACGGCGAGACGTGCGTGGTGCACCTGACCAACGTCAGCGAGCGGGAGCTGCTCGCGACCTGGCCGGCTGAGAAGCGGGACCTGTGGGCCGTGCGGCCGGCGGCGGCGCGGCTCCGGCCCCGCCAAACGGCCATGTTCGAGGTCATCTTCCTGCCCGACCATCCGGACCAGCTCTACTTCGGCCACGTGGAGGTGCTGCTGTCGCCAGCGGACGCCAGTCCGGCCACGCCGGCCGCCGCCTCTATCGCCTGTCCGACGCTGGGACACACGTTCGCCGCCGGCACCGAGACCTGGGTTCCGCGCGTGCAGGTGTCGCCGTCACCGCTGGTGATGCCGCCCTGCCCGCTGTCCGGCACAGTCTCCGCCACCGTCACCCTGCGCAACCTGGACACGCAGAAGCCGCTGCTGTACGACCTGCAGTCGGCGGCGGACGAGCTGCGCGTGTGGCCGGTGGCTGGCTGCGTGCCGCCCGGCGGGCTTCATGTGCTGGCCGTGCAGTACGCGGCCGGCGGTGCCGCCGAGACGCCGCGCGCCCGGCTCGAGGTCTGCTGGCGGATGAACCTGCACGAGGGCCATCCTCTGCCGCTGGCGGTGCTGGTGAGTCTGGAGGCACCGGCGGCAGTCTGGACACCGCCGCAGCTCAGCCTGCCGGCCACCTGCCCCGGGATGGTGGTCCGCCAGGCGGCCAGCGTGCGAAACCTGACCCGCTGCCGCCTGCNAGATATATAAGAAAAGCATGAGGGGTGGGCAATATTTGCCACCCCCTGTCACTAATAGGGTTAAGGCGCCCTCAAGCCGACTGACGGCCCCTCAGGCCGACCAAGGGCCACCTTAACCCGCGCTCCGACGGGGGGCGGATATCCGCCCCCCCCACCACAGGTTTTTCAGGACTAGCGAAAAACGGTGGCGCGTAGCGCCGCCAAATTTTGCATAGCCGTCTGGGCATCAATTACGCACACTTTATGAGTTGTTTTGACTTCCTAACTTTTAGGGCCACGTTGTCAGGCCACATTAAATGACCTGACCTCTAGTCACGTTTTGTAAGTTTGACATCTTGCCGAAGCCACAGTGGTCAACCAAACCGTTTGAAACTCACAGTGGTTGCTGATAACGGCGCTCGGGTATCTACAGTTTGTGATTCTCGGGATTTCTTGTATATTCGGTGTGTACCTGAGGTCATGCCAATTTTTTGTGACCGTCTTAAGGCTATGGTAATGAAAATTGCAAATGCGCACACAATCGAACAAAACCTGGCTAAATGTAGTCAGTTTTCATCCTTATCACTATTTTGAAGCTAAGCAGAAGAATGCATGTTGTATATTTATTCCGTGACCTTTTAAGGTCAAATCCAATGTGCCCCAGGTCATATGTTTTTTGTATAATAACTCATTTTCTAGGTGAGGTAGAGTGCTGTGGTTTTCACACTCTGTTTCTCTTATCGACCTCAATCGATGGAAATACAATTTGACTTGACCTTGACATGACCTCAGGTCAGGTCAGATCAAACTTTTGGAGTTTGACCTTGCTAGATCATACGATAATTGATTCGATGCGCCGTAATATGAGAAAGACGATGGTGGCAAAATCGCTGTCCTGTCCTTAATACTTAAAAAGTTATTAGCAAAAAACGTTTTTCAGTAAAAGTAAGCATTTTGACCTTTGCTGACCTCTGGAACCTTTAATATTGACCCTATTACAAATATGAGGACAGCTTAGCAAGAGAGTATTTAAAGTGCATTGCAGTCCTTTTTCGGATCGCTCCTAGCTATGTTAGTGACTGAGCTAGCCCTGATTATGTGAAGCAATGCTCAATTTACTCGAAATATGAGAAAATTTGACCTGTTTTGACCTCTGGTGACCTCAATATTTACCTGAAAAAAATAGTATAGTATTTTATCTAGCACTCGTCACGGCCTACCTCACGCTGTCTTCTGATTCTTGCTACGTTGCGTAGTTTTTTTAGATCTCTGGGGGGGGGCGGTTATCCGCCCCCCCGTCGGTTCGAAGTTGGCTCAGACCTCCGTCGGTGCGCGGGTTAAGCTTATCAAGGGCTCAATCAGGTGGCCAGAGGGACCCTTAGGATACTAGAGAGCCCCACATGCCGACCTATGGCCCCTCAGGCCTACATAAACCCCACTCAGGCCGAATGACGTCCCCCCTCAGGCCGATAGAGAACCCCGTCGGGTCGATTCAAAAGGGCCCTTTAAGCTGGCCGAGGGACCCCTAAGGCCACCAGAGGGTCACTCAGGCCACCAGAGGGCCACCCAGGCCGACAGAGGGCCCCTTCAGACTGACAGAGGGCCCGTGGGTAGAAGAGACCTTCAAGCTGGCCGAGGGGACCCTCAGGCGACCAGAGAGCCCCTCATTCACACGTATGGGCGCCTCAGACCTACAGAGAACGCCTCATGCCGACAAGAGGGCCCCCTCAGACGATAGACAGCCCTCAATCTGACAAAGTGATACCTTAGTGATCAAGGGCCTCTCATGCCGACCCGAGAGCCCCCTAAGGTTAAGACGGTCCCTCAGACAGACAGAGGGCCCCCTCAGGACGGACAGAGGTCCCCTCAAACCAACAGAGGCCTATTTAAATGACCTATCAGATTTTGAAGTTGACAGAGAGCCCCTCAACCGACAGAGGGCCACCTCGTGCCCGACACGAGGGCCCTCTCAGACCAAAAAAAGGGCACCCTAGACCGACAGAGGGCCACTCATGTCGGACCGCAGGGCCCCCTCAAGCCGACGATGGCCCCATCAGGACGACAGACGGCCCCTTCAATCTAACAGAGGTCTATATAAGACGCCCATCAGATTGACAGAGAGGCCCGTTCAAATCCAACAGATGCCCCTACAGACGCTGACGGAGGGCCGCCCTCAGACCTGACAGAGGTCCTCAGACGCTGACAAGACGGACCTTAGAACGACAAGAGAGCCCTCATACGCCGACCCAAGGGGTCCTTTCAGGCGAACTGAGGGCCCTTCAGACCGGCGGCACGCTGCCACCTGCATTAGCACGACAGAGGGGCCCCTCAGGTCGACTGTAGGACGCCCCTCAAGCCGACCGAGGGCCCCTTCAGACCGGCAGAGGTCCCCTGAGGGAACATGAGGACCCACGAGTCACGACGAATGAGGCCCCTTTGTCTTGACGCTCCGGATTGGTCCGCATTCCAAGACCCGATGAACTGATGCGGCCCATCGCTGATAGGAGGTCCGCGAGTGCTTGGGGTAAGTCAGTTATTTGCCCGCCAATTGCCTGCCCTGGCTTGTGCCTCCTGGCAGATTGATCCCCGTTATGTGGGAGGTGCCTCTGAGCCGGTCTAAAAACATGAGAACACGCACAATCTTACAATTATCAGGAGCATCTCAACGCACCCCTCGCGACGGTGGCGCCTCTATATGTTGTTGAATGTAATATATTGCGGAAGAAAGATCGAGTTAAACAACGTGTGGGGCACTATACGAGTAACGCTTTTTATCATCTTGCTAATCTTAAGTCCAACCTATTTTTATGGAGACCTGAGAGTATCACATAATTTTTTCACCTGAGCGTGCTTCTACCCAAAAATATGTACAATCCCAGTATGTATGTAGTATTTACTGGTAAAAAGTGGACTGTATTTTTGATGCCGGGCTGTTCTGCGGTGAAAAACGATGGTTGCTAAACCATTCGTAACTTGTCTGCTACTCGATAGAACGATTTGAGGTCATCTTCACGCTAAACTGTATTTGTTGAGTAAGCGGATGGGTGAGTGATGCTTTACATAACGTTGAAACCAATAACAAGCCAGCGAGTCTATCGAAACAAAGTACCTATAACACGGACAAATAATAGGTCTACCAGCGCAACCTTATGATTCAACGAAAACTAACGCAACTAGATAGTTTTCGTGGCTTAGGTTTAATTTAGAGGGGACACCAGGGTGCAGTGGATGTGGTGATAAACACATACCTGGGTGTGACGCCAGCAGTGCAGCGGGACGGTGGCTATAAACCGGATCTCGTCTGGCGTTGGGTTCGGCAGTGAGTCTCAGTGGTTGCTAAGTCGGTCGAATGACCGTAACTTACACTGTACAAGCTGCCTCAGCCAAGTCTAGGGACCGACTCCCTCCGTTCGCTCGCCGGCCGGACCGAGGTCGGCCGCGTCACGTGTCCCGGGGGCGATCCGCGGTCAGGCGCGCGGACACTGTACGCTCATCGTGGCTTCTGAGCGTGTAAATTTTAGTGCGGTAGCCCCGACATCCCGTACGCGCCCGGCGCTAGCGAGCGGTCGGTCGACTTCGCAGCGCCAGTGCGCGTATTTGTCAGCGTACGGCGAGTTGCAGGTGCACATCGTGCGTGCCAGGCATCGCAGTCTATTATCGCAGCGTTGTACATGAGCGGCGCAATCTTATACAATTGTATGGATGCATATGGTACAATGAAATATTTCGCCGTCATTCAGTTGGTCGAGAGTGATCTCGGTACTACGCAAGGAGTATGTGCCAGTGTAGTTGCGAAGTGTGATGAATGATATCACGTGCCTGTGCCAACCGAAGGTGTAAAAAAGTATGTCGCGTCTGATACAAATATGGGCGGTTACCGTTGTCTGGAAAACAGTCGCACGAGGAGGGTGACTGGTAGGGAAGTAACTGACCGGAGTGGGAACGAAGGAGCGGGTCGTGGTTTGTTGAATGAAGATAATGTACTGAGAGTAACGGATCCATAATTACTGGGATGTATTTGTTTCGATCTCAAATTTTGTCAGTATCGTACAGACTTCGACGGGAGCAACTCGCATTCGTAACAACCTCCGAGATACCACGAAAGCAGGAGCCTTGTTGGGCTTCGTCTGCTAAGACCCGGTTTGCACAAATCTTGATGTTTCCTTAAAGTAATTGACATCACGTGGCCCGTATGTAAGTAAAATCAGATTGATGAAAATCATAAAATCTAAGAGACGCGAACTAGGAAGCGCTTTGCTGTAGATGTATCTAGGAGCAACCTAGTGAAAAAACCACAAGTGGGACAGGCGCACCGACAGAATGAGCGTCGCGACGCGCAAAGAATATTTGCTTAATGTGGAGTTCTTTGCACGTTGACGCAGGAGCAGCTGAGGATACAAGCATAACCGTGTCAGGTAGCCCTGTTCAATCATAGACGCCAAACCTATCTTACTTTTTGTAGTTGGAAGACTTGAATTTGTTACGCCATTTCTCAACGTATTGGATTGTATTATGAAATTCAATTTTTTTTGCTTAAAGGACTAAAACTATGCAGCTGCACACCAGTCGCACGAGCTGGCGAAAAAATAAATAGTTCGTATGGACAGAAGTTTCCGCGGACTGAGCTAGATAACGCCATGAAGTGCAATCGGGAGCCATACTCGTTCGGTTTCAACGTTGGGACGAGTTTAGAACGGCGTGATGGTGCGTATGTTAGTGCATGTCTGACGAGATATAGAGCTCGCTGATTTCGCCCGCTTCACAGACCATGAGCAAGCAGTTCGTACAAAACAAGCCATAGGATGTTCGATGCTTTATTTGAGAATATAAAAAAGAAACATCAGCATCGTCAGCTACCAAAAACAGCATGATTGCACCATCACGGCAGCATCAGACAGGAGCAACAGATACAACACACTGCGTAGAGAACATTCCATTACGTGCATGGAGCCCAAACATTGCATGACAGAAATCGGCGCTAGATGGCAGTGTTCAGCCCATCATTCTGCGCTGCTGGTTGCGCAGCTGGTTGCGCAGCTGGTTGTTCAGTGAGGTGATCAAGGCCGAGCGGAACTGAGAACGTGGGTCTGCGGTTGTTGTCCTGCGCCATCGGGGTATCGGGGTGGGTCCATGCCGACTCTGCAATCGGGGTACCGGGGTGGGTCGCTGCCGACGCTGCCATCGGTGAGCGTTTTCGAGGTTTTGAGCGATCTGTAACGAACGCTGCACGTTCGGCCAGAACGGGCTGCCCCAGCTGACGGCCAGCACGGCGAACAGCGACAACAGGAACAGGCCGCGCAACATGGCTGCCGGGACAGACAGGTGTGACGTCAGAACATGGCTGTCGGGGCAGAGGTGTGACGTCATGATATGGCTGCACACACAGAGGTGTGACGTCATAGCATGGCTGTCGGGGCAAAGGTGTGACGTCATAACATGGCTGCACACACAGAGGTGTGACGTCATAACATGGCTGCACAGACAGAGGTGTGACGTCATAAAATGGCTGCAGGGACAGAAGCGTCATTACATGATTGCCAGGATAGATGTGAGACGTCATAGATGGCTGTTGAGACAGAGGTATGACGTCAGAACATGGCTGTCGGGACAAAGGTGTGACGTCATAAAAAGGCTGCCGGGACAAATGTGTGACGACATACTATTGCAGCTCTGGGAGAGAAGAATGACGCCATAGCATAGCCCCCCCAAAACAGATTATAATTGTTTAACAGCACCCTGATATTCTCTGCGGATCTCGAAATATATTGTTTCCTTGAATACCGCTACATAAGGAGCCAAGGATTCAAAGTATTACGAAACATGATTGTGCTTGAAAGTTCATATACAATAAACGAATAAATTTGCACAAGAACAGAAAAGTCAATACTAGTATTTACTTGATGATTATTATTTTTCGGCTAGTAGCAAAAACATATCACAGTTTTCAAACTAATGATAGGTATATTCCGAATCACTCATGCGAGTAGATCTGTAAATACATCATTCGAACAAACTAACTCTATTTCTTATGGTGAAACACACACTATACATTTTTTTTTGGGGGGGGGCTGCGCAGACTAAGAGCTCAAATGTTAACAAAGAAACGATCAGCAAGACCAAAATGACACCCGGCATTAAATCTCTGCTCTCCGCAGCACTCCAAGAGGTGGTAGGATAAACAGTAGCGACGCTTACCTGTAATTTACTGCACTCCAACTCAGCGAGCTGTAGACGAATGTGACTCGGTGGGCAGCTCTCCAACACAGTCTGACAGTACCTCGCTGCGAGCGTATTATATACACAGCTGAGTGAGTCGGGCGACTTTTGAGACGTGCGGCACCCACGAGGCGGAGGCGGAGGGGGGGGGGTGATTTCCGGCAGGGGTGTTGCATGCAACGTGCAGGGCGGTGTGGTTATGATGAAAACATGAGGCCTTGTGACCAGACATGACACGCCTCTGCCAATGGCGATGTACTATTGGATTTCCCGGCTGGATGCCTAACATTGTGTGCTGGTCAACGTCACGTGACTTCGGTGGTCTGCTACTGGCTTCGTCAGCAATATGTTGACATAAGACACGGTACAGGGACATTCGTCCTCGTGCCACAACATAGAGCAAGTCGTTACCCACCTATATTACAGTCTGCATCTTTTCTAGTTCCAAACTTTATTTGTTTTGCAAATGTTCGCAGCTCAAGATCCTTTGATTGAGTTTTATTATTGATGCCTATTTTGTGACTGTTAATCTAACTTACTATTTTTCAAAGATAACTTAAAAAACAGGAGTATAAATGTGAGAGAAATGAGTCTGGACAATTCCCAAACTGAATTTCAAAGCAATATCTCTATTTTCAACTGAGTGATGGCTTCGTAAGTGTAAGAAGCTTATGACTTCATTTTTTTATTTAACTGTTTTTGACTTTTAGACCAGATACGAGCAAATAAACACACACATTTTTTATATTCAAGAGCAAAAACTGGTCTGGAAGCATGTGTTTTTGTTTTTATTTAACAGTTTCTAATTTTGAGGTTTTCTGCCCGTTTTTCCGGACGTGATCGAGACGAGGTTGCTAATGCTAATCACCCATAGGAATTTTCATTTATGGTGACGGCTTTCGTTCCTAGGAGTTCATTAACTAACCCAGAACTAAAAAACGATACATGATCAGATAGCTAATTTAATTAACGACCAACATTTTGACGCTAACAAAATCATTTTATATTCATTACTTAAATAGTTACTACGGACAGAGCAATACCGCTATTTTTGGACTTGGTCGATTTTAGGTCATTTACTTATGATTTACTTGACCTGGAAGGTCACCCGTTGACCTGAAACCAAACAATGGTATACCATTAAATTCCTTAGATGACAGGCAACATGTGGTTTGCGAATTAACAGGGGGGCTGTCAGCCCCCCCCCCCCGTACGGCGAAGGTGAGAAACGGCGAAAGGTGAGTGAGTAAGGCGAGAAAAAGTGAGTAAGGCGAGTCAATGGGCGAGGGTGAAAGATATAGTTTTAGTTCCGAGGGCCTCCTGTCTAGTGTGGGGCCTCTTGTCTAGTATTGGGGGCCTCCTGTCTAGTGCCGAGGGCCTCCTGTCTAGTATTTAGTCCGGAGCCTCTTATCTATTTCCGGGGGGCCTCCTGTCGAGTATCGGGGGCCTAGCGCTACAGAGACCTCATGCGGGCAATTTGACAAGAGCGAAACAATGTACGTTCTTTTGACCATTTGTGATACTGGGCACGCTTTTGGGATTGGGTCCTCTGTGAAATTTCGGGGGGGATACAAATATATGTCTGCTCCCCCCTGATGACGTTGCCCCTGGTCGCAACACTATGCCTAAAGGAGTCACAAAATCCGCTAGCTTTCGGTCACACCCATGAAGCAGTCAGTATGGTGACTTCAGGAGTCAACATTCCTGTAGTCAGATGCCACTTTTTGGTTTCGTTAAACTCAGCCCCCCCCGGAAGAGGGATAAATGTCCCAAAATGTTGGTGTCTTACCCCAAATTTTATGCATGTTAACCCGCGCCCTGCTGGTGGCAAAATCTCCCCACTCGGATTTTCTCAATAACTGAAACACTATCGAAGATATAAATGTGACACTTAAGGAACCTTATTCTACATTAATTTTGCGTCTTCTTAATAAATTTTTATGAAATTGATGTGGTACTTTGGGAGATAATGACCTTTTAATGAATTCATGTCATACCATTTTTGGTGGAAAAACAATAAATGCTTGAATAGTTGTAGAAAATAGAGGTTTGCAGCAAATCAAAACGAAAAGCAACAAAGGAAGGAATATTTTTCCATGTGATTATCCCGGATTTCCGTAATTTTGTGTTTTTGGTACCTAAAAAAAAAAAAAAAATGTTTTTACAATATTAAAAACGGAAATATGTGAGAGAACTAAGTATGGATAATACCTAAACCAACTTTCAAAGCAATATCCTTATTTTTAACTGATTTATGACTCCCAAAGTATATGTAACCCATGACGTATTTGTAAAATAACTTTTTTACTTTTAGATATAAAAAACACAGCCCACAGCTGTATTTCTGAGACGAAACTAGATTATAGAAATGCATTTTTATTTAGATTACTCGATATCACAAATTGACCTTAACCCGCTCCCCACTGGGGGGGTGTTTGAACACCCCCCTCATGTTTTATCAAGATAACGAAAAACGGCGGCGCGTAGCGCGCCAAATTGTGGCAATTACTATTCACTGTATTCTTTCCAGACATTTTGCGAAATCAAGTTTCGTGTCAGGTCAGGTCAGGTCCACCAGGTACAGGTCAAGTGACCCTTACCTACAAAAACGTTTGCGGTCGTGCCATGACTTAACAGTTTTCTAAAGGGATGATTATCAAACTTTTAAGATTACCATTAAGTCATTAGTATCTACAAAATGTTTACTTGGATTTTTTTGTATCGGTGACCTTAGGTCGGGTTCAATTTTTGGCGATCGTCCCCATTATAAGTCAATGGAGTGAAATAATAAATGCTTTTCATTGGTCGACGATAGTCAAAGTCCATGTTCCTTCTGGATGATGGTTAATGCATGATGATATTATGTATGATCCAAGTGCAGGGTTTTTCTCAGGGAACGTTAACGGGGTCATCTGGAGTCATCCGAGGTCACCAAACACAATTTTCGTAATAACTCTGGTCATAATGAAGATAAGAGAACTTCCAACTTACACCAGTGTGTCTTGACTCGTCAAGACACATCTACTGATATGCCACCATGACCTACTCGGGTCTCCACTTGACCCTTGACCTGAGGTCATTTTTTTAAGTTGACCTAACATGAATGAAATTGTACTATTTCAAAGTGCCTTGACGAGCACAAACACGATGGCGTAAACAGTATGGCGTTATTTTGTTGGGTAAGAAGTTATTCACGATAATATTTTTTTTGTCAAAATCAGCTTTTTTTGAATTTATGACCTCTAGGCCTAAACTTCCTATGGACCGAGGTCAATTTTTGAGGACATAGGTGCGATTGGCAAATTTCATTGGCTAGCGATTGTCTTTATTGTTTTCTTTTTACGAAATAGCGATAGTTTCCGAGATATATTAGGGGTTTCTTGGAAGGCAATGCTCTAAAACTTGAAAAATTTGAACGCTTCGATGACCTCTGGTGACCTGAGTTTTGAACGTGAGCGAAAAAAAAGTCTGAAATAGTTTCGAAATGATTTGATAACGGTTTCTTGAAAGTTTTTTGTTTTGGTCTACGTGCCATGGGAGCCGAGTTAAAGAGTGGGGGGTGTTCAAACACCCCCCAGTCTGGCGAAGGAAATGCAGAGGCCCAGTGGGGCGCGGGTTAAATGACCTGGGCTTGACCTCTTATGGTGTCAGATTGTAAGAATAGCTCCTACTATCGAAATATACGTGTAAAACAACCCATAAAACATGTGTCGCATGACTTTCGTAGACATGTTGCTAACAGTGACCTTTTGTGACCCGGTCTTGACATTGAATTTTGTTTACAATTTCACTTTTGCTTAATGCAGGAGATGCATCATACCTTTTAGAGTACTTTGTACAAACATAGTATCAATCTAAGGCTTTGGATGGAAACTATGGCCCAAGAACGATAATATTTCAATCTTTACCTCTTACCTGGCCATGACTTGATATTTGACCATAACTAATAAATGT
This sequence comes from Semibalanus balanoides, assembly GCA_014673585.1. Taxonomy (NCBI): domain Eukaryota; kingdom Metazoa; phylum Arthropoda; class Thecostraca; order Balanomorpha; family Balanidae; genus Semibalanus; species Semibalanus balanoides. The sequence continues at coordinate 22,021 of VOPJ01005639.1, forward strand.
CGCATATTAGTTGGATGCGAATCAATGAGATATTTTTTATTGCCGCCTCGCACGTCTCGCTGCGGTGATTAGTTCGGGAGATAAAATGGGGGCAGAATCGGCCCCCGCCCCATCAGCTTGACCTCTTCGGCTGGATGGAGTCCCGAGCGGGGCTTGGGTTAACCCTTTAATATGGTGTGGTCAAAAAGTGGAGTCCAAATTGTTATCAGTGAAGGACTTGACCCATGGGGTGACAAATAGATGCAATATTTATAACGTGGGGATCTCACAGGATACTCCCTTTGCAACTTCGGTGATTGCAGCTATTCTATAGTTAAAACGGCCGCAGTAACTGTTGTCTGTTACACCCAAACATCCTAGATCGATCAATAAAGAGAGGAGCCGATCAATTTTTCTGCAAAAGACACATCAACTACTACCAGGATTTGAGACAGAAGAGAGGGGGTCGTTGCT
>VOPJ01005640.1:0-24826 GCA_014673585.1 Semibalanus balanoides
TAACTATTGTATGGCAGAGGCGGTTTTAGGGATTTAAAAAGGGGAGGTCTCCAGGAAGTATGAAACAATTGGCTGGCAGTCATTGGAGCGATTTATGTGAGATTTATACCTATGAAGATGCATGAGATATAACCTCCTTCCATTCTTTGCATAGCTTATGTCATATAGACTTGCAGGGGCGTGTTCAGGCACAGGAGAAAGGGGTGACTAACATAATGATGACGATATGCCAGCAATTACGACCGAATAGAAATATATCTTTTAACTATATACTCGTATAAACATATGAGGCAAGGGGAGGATATAAAGTATGTTTTGGGCAGTGGCGTGCTCAGGAATCGAAGTAAGGGGGTCATATTTTTGCAAGGAAACTAAGATGCTTTCGCCACCAATGACATAATATACTGCAGTTTGTGGATGAAACACGCACCACAGGATACTCTACGAACGGTTATCGGATAAAGAGCGACTCCAGGTAGGGTATGAAGTGGGGCAACAAATGTGAATTGAAGTTGCAAGTGAAAATTCACTGTTGACTATTTAGTACTATAGAAACTAAAAATAAGTACACCTAGCAAAGGGTCTTACTCACCTTAATTTTGATCCTGGACACGCCCATTTTAAGGTAAGACATATAAACGGGACTATATGTGCTCAGTAGCTTATGTATATTGTTTGGTAGCCGTTTGCCTTTGCTTAACCCTATTCCTGGAGGGATGCAAAGTATACGAATCTGTCGGGTGAGGGGGCTTATTCGGCCCCCTTCAGATCTTGGCTGCCATAAGAGCTAAAAACATGAAACTTGGATGTGTGCACTAAGGTCGACATGAACTATATTTTTTTCCAATTTTTAGGTGACTTGAGTCATTATCTTCAAGGGTCAAATGTGACGTCAACAAAAGTTATTTTTGTCAAAACTGATATTTTTCAGGAAACTTGCCATTATCTCGGACTAATGGAACTAGGAGGAATCAAAAATGCATGTAAAGTGGTTTTAAATTGTCTTTTCGCTATAAGGCATCATACAATGACCCTGCAGGTAATGGTTTTGACTGTAGAGGTTCAACATGTTAAAAGAACTGTTTTGTCAAGCAAATGTCTGTTATCCTATAAGCTTTTTATCTTAACCTATATAACACCGGCAGCTTATTTTGGTACCCATCGTGTTTTCTCTTCGTCATTGCGGTTCATTAATCATATCAATTTTGATCAATATCGAAAATTTTGACCCCGGGGTAAGATCAAGGTCAGGTGACAGTAAGTCGTCAAAATATGTCTATATTACAAGTACAGGACTGCGTATTGGAATAGGTCTTTGCTTATGTTCACGAACATAATCATCGCTGTGATGTTTCTACTTCAATTGAAGTTCTTGTCACGAGTTATTGATAAAGGTGTTGGTGTACTTGAATGACTTACTTCAAAAGGTCACTGACTAAAAAATTCATCCTTTCCATCAACGAAGGGGCTAAGATGACATGATACTAAGAGAATTTGGATTGATGCAATGTATTAAACCCTCGCTTTTTTCATCTTTTCATCATATACTTATACTTGCGCAAGGTTAGCAATTCTGACCTGACATAGGTCCTCAATCTGTATTCTATCATATCAAAACTTGAAAACCTTTCAACAACATATTCATTTTGGCATGTTCTCTCACATACATCCGTTTTTTTAAAAACGTCGTAAGAAATAAAAAATGACAATCATTTTGTGAAGAAAAAAAACAATTTTTCGCAAAAATTTGGAATTCAAAATTCAAAATTTTAAAAACTTTCGAGATAGCATCTTGAAATACAATCATTCTCTACCGAAGTCTCTTTTTGCTAACACTTCTCTTCAACACACAACTCTCCACGAGTGGTTAGACATGCAAAGATTTTGTGTAAAAACGGCCGAAACAGCCCCCTAAAACTGTTCTGACCCTCCCTAATAATTCATTTGGAAAAAAGTCACCATTGATGCGCAATGGAAATGTTTAGGAAAAAGCCAGCAAGTTTGAAGATTCTGAGTTGAGTTTATGAATGATTGTAGCGAACAACGCTCAAAGGGGGCCGATTCGGCCCCGAAATATAGGGTTAATGATTGTTTTATTTGAAGCTTTCTTTTTCTTAACCTGGCACCGCTACGGATAAAATATGCTTAATAACTATTTTGGCTGATGTCATAATAACGCACCATTTAAATTAATCCAAAACGAAACCACAAAAATTGTTCAACAATGCATTTTTTACCCCCCCCCCATACTTAGTGACCTGCAAACGCCTATGATTTTAAATTTACAAAAAAACTGCCATCATATGTCAATCTTCAATTCAATCGCTATTGATCCCCGTTACTTGCGATAGAATCTGTCAAAAGACCTGGCAGCTGTGATGGATTAAAAATACTTCTAAAATGTTGCGTTTCTGCCCCCCTGTTACCCTCCTATTCAATATTTTGGAAATTCATTTTTTTCAGAAATGTAGATCATATTGAGGGGAATCAAATTCCGTTTGATTTTTGATAATCGGAGGAGTAGATCTCGAGATCTCAAGGGGGCCGTTTTCGAACCCCCCCCCCCCTGCCACTTAGGGGTAGCCAGGAGCCTGCCACGAATAGGGTTAAGTAAACAAAATTGTTAACGAGTCATCCAAAGCCAGTTAGCAAACAAACCAAAAGCTTTGAACGCTGCCCAAAACGTTTGACCTCTAAGTTAGACCTCTTTTGTAATGCTGAAGGTGCCGGAGTGAGCCCTCCTGAATCAGGCCTTGAGACTCTGTTTTTGACCGGAATGGCATACATTATTATAGAGCCTTGGGCCCCATGGTGACTGCATTCCCAACCAAAATTTGAATCCGCAGCCACTGATTGAGAACGGAGTGGCCAGCTAACGGGGAGGCATGGGTCCCCCACCCCAACCCCGGGTGGGTGGGGAGGGGCGCTGGTGTCGGTCTGTGGAGTGACCAGCCGTCATGGATACATTGATTGCGGAGCGGAAAGCGGCGGCACGAAGCCGGAACCGCGGTCCAGTGTTCAGGGAGGTGAGGACGCGGCCTCAGTCTCTGTCAGGTGACACCGGGCCGGGACAGGTGCCCAGTGTACAGGGAGGTGAGGACGGGGCCTCAGTCTCTGTCAGGTGACACCGGGCCGGAACAGGTGCCCAGTGGGTTCGGGAGGTGAGGACGGGGCCTCAGTCTCTGTCAGGTGACACCGGGCCCGGAACAGGTGCCCAGTGATACAGGGGGTGGGACGCGGCCTTCAGCTTCTCTGTCAGGTGACCCGGGCCGGAACAGGTGCCCCAGTGTAAGGGAGGTGAGGACGGCCTCAGTCTTGTCAGCTGACCCGGCCGGAAAGGTGCCCAGTGTTCAGGAGGTTGAGGACGGGGCCTCAGTCTTCTTCAGCTGACACAAGGCGGAACAGGTGCCCAAGTGTCACAGGGAGGTGCAGGACGCGGCCTCAAGTCTCTGGTCAGGTGAACCGGGCCGGAACAGGTGCCCAGTGTAACAGGGAGGTGAGGACGCGGCTCAAGTCTCTGTCAGGTGACACCGGGCCGGAACAGGTGCCCATGTACAGGGAGGTGAGGCGCGCCTCAGTCTCTGTCAGGTGACACCGGCCGGAACAGGTGCCCAGTGCTACAGGGAGGTGAGGACGTGGCCTCAGTCTCTGTCAGGTGACACCGGGCGGAACAGGTTTCCCAGTGTTCAGGGAGGTGAGGACGTGGCCTCATCTCTGTCGAAGTGACACCGGGCCCGGAACAGGTGTCAGTGTTCAGGGAGGTGAGGACGCGGCCTCAGTCTCTGTCAGCTGCACCGGGCCGGAACAGGTGCCAGTGTACAGGAAGTGAGACGCGGCTCAGTCTCTGTCTAGCTGAACACGCAGGCCGGAACAGGTGCCCAGTGTACAGGGAGGTGAGGAACGCGGCCTCAGTCTCTGTCAGGTAACCCCGGGCCGGAAACAGGTGCCCAGTGTAAGGGAGGTGGGACGAGGCCTCAGTCCTCTGTCAGGTGCACGGCCGAACAAGGTGCCAGTGTAACAGGGAGGTGAGGACGCGGCCTCAGTCTCTAATCAGTGCACACCGGGCCGGAACAGGTGCCTCCACGAGAGAGAGAGAGAGAGAGACGGTGCCGGGTTGTCCGACAGCCCGGTCACAGCTCCGGGGCTGTCTGTCCAGTTCAGCTGACGACCACTGGCCTCACGGTCGGCACGGTCGGTCGGAGAGCCGCTGCTTCAGGCTGGGGCAGCGCTGGAACAACGGCTACAGGGCGGTGCCGCCCTCTCGCCGCCGCCCCCGCCCACACCGCCGCCGCCGCGCCTCGCCAGCCAGCGATGACAGCGCATCTGACCATAGGTCTGACCGGTGAGCCCAGGTCCGGTAGGGACGGGGGGGGGGTCGGCAAATCACCACTTCCGATGGCTTGTCGTGTCCACTATGTGTCTCAAGTGGCATGTAGGAAGTACAAACTGGATAGCGATCGACACGTATTACTTGGTGTTTACCCACTGGCGGATCCAGCCGTCGTTTTTTGGGAATCCATTTTGTCCGAAATAGCAGAAACAAGACGGCGCGCAGCAACGCCAAATCTGACAACTGTTTGGGAATGAGTTAACTCACAGGGCTTGACTGATCGACCCAAAAGTCATTGCATTAAATCAAGTCAAAGGTATGTAGAACTAAACACATCCGTTTTTCCAATTTTGCATTAGGTACATCGGTAAGTGATTACCTATTGGTTATATACATTTTGCTGTCTCTCCGTTACGTCAACAGGAAAATATACAAATGCTTCCTTTTCAGAGGACACGCATTAGACACGAATGGAGTTTCCTAGTCAAATGGTAGGGCAACTGTCCCACCAACGTTGTATTTGGCCCATAAGTGGAGAATTAAAGGTTTTTGGGGTGTGCGAGCACCCCTGAGCCCAAAGGTGCACCCCTCTGCCAAAAGCACCCCCACCTCAGATTCAAAAACACTTTCTTACTAGCAGATCGCCATCACTCCAAACACTTAAAACTCATTACGAGTGCTGCTGCACATGGGCGTCGGAGACGGGGGGGACGGGGGGGACGCGTCCCCCCCCAGTTAAAAAATCGGAGGGGGACGTCCCCCCAAGAAAGTTGACTGATTTTTTTTTAATTTTTCCTCCAACAGCCTGGAAGGGTGACAACATGTCTTTTGGCCCGCAAAACGTCAACAATTTATCGTAAAAATTGCCTTTACAGCAGTCAAAATCCAGCTATCTACATTGCAATATGAAAATTTCGGGCATGACCAAGTTTTTGTTATTGCTGAATAAATTTATAAACGAAGAAATTAAATTCATTAAAGTGTATGGCAGAAGCCTTTCCTGGGCAGTAAATTGCTTGCCACCCCACGGGCCCGTCCATTACATAAAACTTTTAGGCTGGACATTTAGCTAGTCCTGCACCTGCCCGCTCCGAAAAAGGCAACGGAACGACAAAGACGCAAGCAATCGGCATAACCCGAACCATGCTTGCAGTTGGTGCCAAGCTTGCTGGTCCGTATATCTAATTAATAAAGGGAACCAGGCCAGGACCATCTCCCCGAGCCATCTAACCCAAGCTCCTCCAGATACACAGGGACCATTTATGCGCGTACAAGTCGTAGGCTGCCTCTCGCTGCTTTAAAATTATGTACACTGTTATCAGCACTGGCGGATGCAGGGGGTATTTAGAGCCATGCCTCCAGGCATATAGTGACCTGTTTGCCCCCCAAACGAGCAAGCCTCACAAGAAAAAGCAATCGGTTATCTTGTGTAACGACTTTGCCTTAGGAGAAAACTGTACAAGTTAACAATCGATCAGGAAAAATAACAATTTATCGTCAAAAATGCCTTTGCAGAGTCAAAATCCAGCTATCCCCAGTAAAACAAATGGAAATTTTCACGCCGCTTTTGGCGAGCAAGTTTCGCAATTTGCTTATAACACATATTTGGCTTAGCCAACTTAGCCAGATGTTCTACGCCTTTACTTTCCCAAGAATCTCACCCTAAGTACGAAAATACAAGCTAATTTACATATATACACGATCCTACCCCTGTCGTGATTCCTCCTGCAGTATGGAACATGTATACCCTTGAACTCAAAATCCTGTAAGTCTATCCTATTATAATAACCATGTCTCATTAAACACAAATAGATTCAGGCTTTTCAAAAGGCAACATAACACTCCAACTCATCAATTTTAGTAGTCTTATCTTCTCTTAATCTTAAGGTCTCTGTAGACCACCGTCTATATTCATCCTGGGTTTTATCAGGCAAAACCCCGTAAAAATTTCGCGCCGCTTCGGCGCCGCTTCGCGGCGCTAAATAGTTAAGTAGGTTGGTTACTATAACATGGAAATAATATTGAAATGCCTGAAACGAAGCTTCTTTTCGTCATTTCGCTGACCCTACCGAAAAACTTCGGCCGACACGCCCGCGAGTCGGTTTGAGATAAAACGTTATTACTACTTATATGTGTAATATTCCGTAGCATGGTTGTAATGCAAAAGTTGCGCTTTTTTATCTCCTCGCCCTGGTGGGTCATTTGAATCAGCCCTAGGATTTTTTCCCGTGAATAGCAGGGAAAACGGCGGCGCGCAGCGCCGCCAAATTTGCAAGCTGTTTGAACATCGAATTTTACACACTTTGTCAAAAGTTTTTTACTGTCAGGTCATCCGAGGTCAGGTCACCAGGTCACTTTAAGTGGCCTTGCCTTCCAAAATGTTTGTGATCGTACCAAAAGCGCATTTTTTGGTCTGAAAGATTGAAACTTGCCAGGATTTTATAAGATCATAATACCACGGGGCGTAGGAACTCATTAAGTGAGGCAAAAAAGTGCATTTTGTAGTCGATTAATTTCCATGCAACGTCCATAGGCGTAATGTTAAAAAAATCCAAAATGTGGGGGCAGTGCCCCCTGCCCCCGGCTCCTACGCCTATGTAAGTAACTAAACTTTGCATCTACATATTATTTTGCCATCGTGACCTTAGGTCAGGGCAAATTTTCTGACCTCCCATTAAAGTGAGATGGGAAAGAAGGCAAATGCTTCCTATTAATAAAATATGCTTGGATCAGCCAATGTCTTTAAGAATCATGTAATGTTAGCAATCATTCTGGATGATCAGGCCATTTGTTCTCAGATGATTTCCACAAACAAAAGTCATCTGAGGTCATCAGCCAATGGTTTTGTAATAACTCCTTGAATAGAAAAGAATAGAGACAAGAAGTTGACACCCACTAATGTGTTTGTCTCGTCTGGCCGATCTACCCATAATGCAACATGACGTACCCCGGGTACCAAATCACCTTGACCTGAGGTCAAATTTTGAAATTGACACGCACAAAGGTCTATCAAGTATATGTTTCATAGCGCCTCGTGACGTAACCTGAAAAAATATGATGGTGCAAAAAATTGGTAGCTTTATCATTTTAGTAACAATTATTTAGGAAACAAATTCTACAAAAACTGCATTTTTGACCTTGATGACCTCTTGAGCCTTTAACTATGAACTGTAGCTCAAATTTTGAAAAACACCCGGTGCGATTGCAAAACAATTCGATTTCGATTTCTTCTTTTCGTTTATTCTAGCTATCATAGTTCACGAATATACGGGGTTGTTCGACGAAGATCCAAAACTGTGAAATTTTACCTTTGATACCTCTGGTGAGCTAATATTGACCTTAGCTAAAAATGGTCGCTGTGACTTCGATTGTACACGTTGAGAGCTTTTGAACGTTTTTTCTGCGTCTTTATATCTCTTCTCGTTTTCGAGTTAGAGGGGGTCATTTCCCCCCACCATGGCGAAGTTGTCTCGGAGGCCCACCAGGGCGCGGGTTAATGCTTTTTAAGCTCTAATACCAAAAAAGGTGACCGGCCCAAAACCGGGGAGAAAAAAAAATGGTACCTTTTTGCCAAAAAAGTTGCCCCAAAATCGACGGCTGGATCCACCAGTGTCCGTCCCCCCACTCAAAATTTCGTGGCGACGCCCCTGCTGCTGCACAACTTTGCGCATGTTTTCGTATCTCTACAAGTTCATTACCTGTAACAGTCATGGCTTTTTCAGCTTTCAGACATATATCCAAGGTTCTATAACAAGGTAGGTCATTCCAGCCAAAAAACAGGGTCTCAAGCCCTGATTGGTCGTGACGTCACGTGACGTCATGTGACGTCAGGTGGTCACATGTTCTGGTAGCCGGCATGGCCAGCGTGTTAAATCTCGTTGGTATCACCCCCTCCAACTCGAAAACTAAAAAGGCTAGCGAGACGCAGAACACAGCTTTCGAAAGCTCTCTACAAGCCCATTCGAAGTTGTGTTGACATTTTTAGGGATCAGTGTCAATATTGAGGTCATCCAGAGGTCATCAAAAGGTCACGTATTCCAAGTGAAAGACTGCTATAGAAGCTCCCAAATATCTCTGGTAACTATGGGACTAATTAATAAGGGAAAAGGTAATCGAAAGCTCATGCAAATTCAAAGCGACATGTTTTCAACGAATTTAAGCTCAGGCTCATAGTTTAGACTCCAGACCAGAGGTCACCAAAGGTCAGGAGGTAAATTTTTATAAAACGTTTGTCATAAATAAGTTTGTAATGATTAGACATGTAGTAGGTACTGGCGGGCCATACTTTTAAACTTTCAAATCTGAAGAATGGCATAGTGCGAAAAGATGTTATTTGTCATGCTGATTCCGAATCTGGCATTTATTTTTGACATCAAGATGTTTTGCTTGCGGGGTTTGAATTTGAAGTTTCTCAGCCGTACGCCATTATAAGCCCTATACAGTTTTCGGAATTTTACTAGCAAAACACTCGTAATTTCATTTCCAGTAGAGCGAGAGAGGTAAAACAAAGACTCGGACATATTTTCTTCGGATTTTGTTACTGTACCTATATATAGCCGCGTTAAAAGCATATTACACCCGCAATTGGTGACTGTTTTTGCAGATAAACAACATCCTGCGGCCTGCGGTCACACCTTGGCGAGCTAAGCCTTCTGTGTCGTTATGCTAAATTCAATAGTTCTGCGGATGGGTCCTTCAGGGAAGGACACACTGTCATTTCGTCAATCGTCATGTCATGTTTCGCTGCATCACTACTGCCGTCAGTGACAGCCGGAGATCGACCCAAGCTTCCCTAGTGGCCGTTGGTAGTCCATCCTGCGCTGGTGGACATGTCGCCAAATGTGGTGCTGGACCTATCAACCGATCAGCGCTATGGCTCACCTACCTGATCTTGATTTCGTAGAGTTCATCATTCGTGGGTGTGACTGTGTACTACCCATGCTGGTTATTGAATAAACCGTTATCAGTCCCATCCTATGACTCAGGGTCCGCGGACCTATACCTCCACCAGCTTTTACAGTCACTGTGGTATCGAGAGGAAGGAGTGCTGAAACCCCGTTTAAGCCGATTTTCTGTGGGAGTCGTTCTGCCTGTTATTGGCATAGCAAGGCGAACCTGAGCTCGGAGGATCATAATCAGTGAAGCGAGGCGGTGGCGCGTAACCTGGCGATCCGAGGAGAGTGGAACTCGAAAACCCAGGTAGGCGATGACTCTCCAAGATCAAGAAGGACTTCTGACTAATAAATCATCAGGTAAGCTGCTGAAACCAGAGACCAGCACAGTGAACGAGCTGGAAATAACTGGAAAATAACTAAATAACTACTGAAAAAAACTACTGGAAATAGCTGGTTTACTCAACCCCATTCACCTGCTCACTCGCCAGTCAGCGATTGGAGGAGTTCGCCAATAACCGATTGGAGGTGTGCTAGCCACATCCAAGACGCAACATGGATATTCAAGATGGGGATGGCAGCGTCGCTCAAATATATCACTCAAGGGGACAGTGGGCGCAATTTATCTGTAGCAAACACGCAGACGTGCCTATTGAGTAGCATACTAGCAGGCTCTGAGTAATATCTAGTATGGTGAACTTCAAGCACGTTGAGTAGTAATACCNAAAAATCATACTTTTATTTCTCTTAGAGAGCCCTCACTCAGTCAAAAATAGAGATGTTTTTTTGAAACTTTGTGTGGGTAGTTTTATAATCAGTTCTCTCATATATATTCATTTTTTAATATCATTGACAATTTTGACTTTGTTGTGATCCCCCCCCCATTTTTTTATTTTGTTGGGGTCAAGGGCCAAAAATTTCGGATTTTCGAGGCATCAATTTTAATGTAAATGACATTGATGTCCTTTCAGTTTTCTATTTGCAATTTGCTGCACAACTCTATCTTCTATGATTTATCAAATATTGGAATTTTCCACACACATGACACCACTGAAACGTCGATATATCCTTAACAACTACAGCAATTGCAATTAATTTTTGACAGTATACGTATAATTGTTGTGTACTCAGCTACTGAGAATTTCAGATAGATTCGCTTGATGTGTAAAAAGTTAAACAATAAAAACCTCAAGGGGCCTGTTAGCCCTCCCCCCCCCCCCACCATAGGGTTAATCGGCGGAGGAAGAACGAGGCTGTAGAAACCCGATAGCAAGAAAATTAGTCTGGTGTCATCTAAACTGAATTTACAATCATTAACGGAATCCTTCCCGACAACGCTGGGGTTTGCCCTCGCGACGCTCGCAGCGGATTGACGCTCACAGCGGATCGCACGATTTACGTAATAGTTACGCCCTGTTTGGCGATGACACTAGCGAAACATAAGCCGTTTTCACGATGGATTATTTTGCGCTAATTTTTAAAAACATTTTAATATGTTTTTAAATGTTTCAGTAGTAGCCGCTTCCACGATGGACTTATTTGCGAGAAATGCTTTAACCCTTGCACTACGGTCACGTAGGGCGAGGGTTAAAACATTTTTTCGCAGATTAGTCCATCGTGAAAGCGTCTACTACTAAAACACTCCATTTTTTATGTTTTAAAACATTTCGCGCAAAATAATCCATCGTGAAAACGGCTATAGCGGTGTATGGGGGAACTAACGCTTCTTGGTGGGACTGGAAAAGTGCGTCCGGGACTGGGCTGGGCGACTTTTTTTTTTGTTTTAACCACTACGCATGGATGGAGCTTTTTATAAAACGTTGGACGAACAAAATATCACGTTGGGTTGGCCATTGCCTTCGTTGTTTTGCATAGATAGTTGAAGTAAAAAAGCTGTCATTTTAACGCTAGGACACGCTTAAATCTGCAAAAAGTTAGTGGGGGCAAAGCGGAAAGTTGGTTGGTCTGTGGCCCCACCACTTAGATAGGAAAATACACCCATGCCCCTACGGGTGCAATTTGCTCCCCTCGGGGATGAAACAAATGTCCATAAAACAATTGATTGAATAGAGCTATTCGATGGCGAAGACCAGTTTTCAATCGGAGGTGTGTTTATAAAGACATAAGCCTCTGAAAAGCGCAACGGTCGGGTCGGATCGGGCCGGGCTGAGTCGAGTTGGCCGCTTGCATATGAAAAAAAGTATTCAGTGAGGATTCACATGCTCTTAGCGCTCGCCCGTAATAAATAATGCACGGCAGTGACGGTTTCAGGGGGCTTGAATGGGAGAGATTTCCAAGAAATACGAAATGCTTGACTGGCAGTCAATAGGGCGATTCGAAGGGCATTAACCCGCGCAGCGTAGGGGGTAAATATTACCCCCCTCACGTATTTCCGCAATAACTTGAAAACGGTAACAGATAACGACGTCAAAGTGTCAGTACCTTATTCAGCATCAATTTGACGTCTACCTAAAAAAAATCGAAAAAAGTTGAAGAACTTTTTGGGAGAATAATGACGTTTTGCATGACGTCATGTCATGTCCATTTTTGGTTGAATAACGATAAATGTTTGATGCATGCGTAGAAAACATAAGTATTTAAAAGGCAAACGCCGAACGCAAAACTGTATAAGAAGGGAAATTCGAATTCTGCTACAAGATGGCAATTTCGGATTCTGCAAAATTTGGGTTTTTGACCCCACCAAAATAAAATTAAAAATGTATTTTAGAAAATTTCCAAATTGAAAATTTCAAGGTATGTAAAAAAACCGGAATATTATAATAGTGAACGAGTCCAATTTAATGATACCCAGACCTGATTTCAACGTAATAGGCTTCGTTTTTTCAGTGACTTGAATTTGACTCTGCCAGCATAAGTAGGTAATGAACATCATTTTTCAAAATAAGTTTTTTTGGCTTTTTTTGAGCTGCATACAGATATGTTAAAATGTCATTTTTATGTTATGAGACAAACTAAACCTAGAAAGCATGCATTGTTTAATTCATATTCGTCAGTTTTTCAAGTTTTGACTTAAGATGAACGCTGATCTCTGACTTTGACGGGTCAAGTTGTAAAAATGACTGTTTCTATCGATTCTTTCGTGCAAAATGACCCCTACAACAATGGTCACAAGGCTTGATTTGACCTCTTCTTGACAGTGACCCTTTTTGTGACGCTGACCTTGACTTGAATTTGCATGCAATTTCACTTTTACTTAATGGCATAGATGTATCAGCACCTTTGAGAGCTTATGTGCAATTGACAGTCGTTAATTCAAAGGATTTTAATTAAGTTTAATGAACCATTAACATCAATTAACTCGAACTTTTGCATGTGACGCTGACGTGACCTTACATTTGGACCTAAATTGAAAAAGAAAAAATCGGGTATGCAATTCGATTTGTTTCATTGAGAGCTTTCGATCGCCGTCTTGCGCGTCTCTGCTGCGGTATTGGTTGCGGAAAAGATAAGAGGGGGGTAATATTTCCCCCCTAACGTCCGCGCGTTCGGCGAGAGACGCCCTACGCCGAGCGGGGTTAAAAAGTGTTTAAGATGGCTAAAGATAGCTTCTCTTCCATTATTTGATGATATATTTACATAGAGGGTTTCAGGGGCGTGTTAAGGCAACATGAGAAGTGGGGTGATTTGGCATGGTGATGACGATATGCAGCGTTTATTATGGCGCAATAGAAGTTAGCTTATAATAATGCATGCAAATATTAATGTCAGGAGAGAAATTTTTTTTACAGAGGCGCGGATCAGGAATCGAAGAAGTGACGCAAGTTACTGCAAGGAAAATTAGATGGGTGTGCCTAAATGACATAATATACTGCAGTTCTCGTATGAAACACAACATACTGCAGTTTTCGGATGAAACACGCACTAGAAGGTACTTTAGGAATGATTGTAGGGTAAGCAGCTAGTCCAGGTAGGTTAAAAGAGGTAACTAATGTTAATTGAAGTTGTATGTGAAATAGTCACTGTTGACTTAAAAGAACCATAATAGTGGAAAATATACTTATTGAAAGGTCTTCTGCTTCCCAACTTTAGATCCTGGATACGCCTATGATGGATTACATCAAGCGAAAAGGAACTACCTATGATCAGTAACGTATCTATAATGCTTGATAGCAACTTTTCTGACGGTAATATTGTATATATTTGGACATTCCTTTTCACTAACCTGGCACTGCCAAAGGAAAAATAAATGCCTTATTACTGTTTTATGATGTAACAATAACACACCATTTCATTTTTCCTAAGAAGCCGTAAAACACGGTTTTATTACGCATTTACATCGCCCAATATTTAGTGACCAGCAAACGCTTACGATTTGTGGATATTTCAAAGCCACCTTCCTATGTCAGTATCCAATTCAATATTTATCGATCCCCATTAGTTGTGTTAAATTCAGTTGATAGACATGGCCGTTGTTTTCGATAAAAATCAATATTTTCAAGTTTTTGCCTCCCCCGTTGCTCCTAAGCAATGTTTTTCGATCGTGTTGAGGGAAATCGGACATCGTATATTTTTTGGAAATCAGACAGATGAATCTCATGATCTTCAGGGGGACAGAATTCATCATCCGGCACTATTAATGGGAGCCAGGAGCCTGCCACTAATAGGGCTAATGCCGTGTATGTTCCGCAGCTCACCGTGACATCAAGCCTTCCAACATCCTGCTCTTCGAGGTCGGTGGAAAACCTGTGGCTAAGCTAGCTGATTTTGGCATCTGCAGACAGCTGCTTGGAAAGGAGGAAGCCACGATGACCGCTGGAGTTGGTACCGTTGGCTGGACTGCGCCGGAGATGCTCTATGATATACCCAAGGCAGTAAGTATATAAGTTGTGGTACGGAAAATAACTTGATCCATTTACATGCTGCTATCGGGCAGTATTCATTCTAATCGGGTGGTACAGTTGCAACTCACGTTTTTACTTACGGGCAACAGTTTTAATGACGTCATGTCATGCCATTCTGGGTAAAAAATCAACAAATGTTTGAAAAATCGTAGAAAATATTGCTTTTGAGCAAAGTGCCAACACAAAATGTCAAAAGGAAGACAATTGTATTGTCTTCCTCATGGCCATCACGGATTTGCATTTTATTTTTATTTATTTTGCCGACCCATCAATGTCTTATTTCTTCCTTATTTTTCCATTTTTTTCTCAAAATATTAACAATTACGTGGTAAATATGGGATAACCAAGTAGCAAAATACCCAAACCAAATTTCAAAACAATATCTTTATTTTTCAGTTACTGTTTGTTCCCGAAGTATAACTAACTAATGACGTAATTTTTTAGTTTGCGTTTTATGGATTTTTCACCAGATAAAGATAGATGAATGTATTTGCTGTATTTATGAACAAAACAGATTAAAAAATATACCTTGTTCATTCATATAAATCAGCTTCAATTTGGACCATGTATGACCTGACCTTGACCTAAAAAGTGTCAAGTTGTAAAAATAGCTGCTGCTATTGAATGATACGTGTTAAATAACCTCTAAAACATGTGTAGCAAGTTTTTCGTGAACCTCTTAGTAACAGCGATCTTTTGTGACCTGATATTCACCTTGACCTTTGCTAACAGTTTCATTTTTACTTAAACAGGAGATGCAGTATACCTATGAGGGCTTAATGTACATCTATGGTCTTAATCTAGGGCTTTGAATTGAAAGTATGAACCTTTAACTCAAACAAATAACTCGATTTTGAACTCTGACCTGACCGTGACCTGACATATCAACTATCATGATTTGCTTTTGGTATGCATTATATTTGTCTCATTGGGAGCTTTCGATCGCCGCCTTGTGCGTCTCGCTGCTGTCATTGATTTGGAAGATACGAGGGGGTAAAATTTACCCCTCTTCCTACGCCGCGCATTTGGCTGGAGACCCTTACGCCGCGTGGGTTAACACGCACCCTGGAGGGAGAGCAAAATCCGCCCACCCCTCCGGTTTTTCGAGGAGAATGGAAAAATAGCGTTGCGCAGCGCCGCCATTTTTTGCATACCTGTTCTAAAATTACCTACCCACCTTATGTAAGATTCTTGGCCGCGCGTCATCTCAGGTCAGGTCACCAGACCAGGTCACGTGATGACCTCAACTCCCAAACGCTGGCGGTCATATGCAGTCACAGTTTTGGAACGATCGGTTTCAAAGATGCAGGATATTATAAAGTTGTAGATACCTATGATTTGTTTTCTGTGATTTTTCATATCGGTGACTTAGGTCAGGGTTGATTTCGTGAACAGAAACACTTGTTTGTTGATAACTTTCGACAAAATGAAGATATTGAAGTGAAAACGGTACCTATGTGTGTTTATCGTCGAGCAACGTCTCACAATATACAACATGACCTACTTGGGTCACCACCTGGGGGACCTGCTAGGGGGCTTTCAATATTTTTCGCTTGTTCCTAGCTGTCATAGTTCCAGAGATAATCGGGAGCATCTGTGGCGAAGACCTTGATCTGGAAAAAATGATTTTTGATGAACTCTGGTGATTCTAAGATTGACCTGATCTAGAAACAAGAATGATATACTTTCAAAGGAGCTTGTCTCGAGCTATCTAACGCCGTTTTCCGCTTGTTGCCACGTTGTGTGGTTTTCGAGAAAATAAGGGGAGGGCGAAATCTTCCTTATAACGATAAATGTACAGTGTAGTGCAAAATATGATCTGTCCACTTCATCGACACCACCCGATGTCGATGTTCCCGGTGAATAGTTTTTTTTTCTTGTGAGAACGGCTTGTAGCAGTCCTTTCGGTGCACTATTCAAATAAACCCTCCATTGCCCTTGGGCGATGTTTTAATTTTGTCTGCCGGAAGCTGGCGTAGAAGACATTCTTAAAAAGCTTTGGTTAAGCGCAGCCGTTTAGTTCAATGTCAACATTGTCCATCGGTGTTGTCTGTTGGTTCTACAAGCAGTGAAATCTAATAAAACTATTTATGCCCTCGCCCCTGATAACGGGATCGAGGGGTTTAGTAATTGCATTGGATTCCACTGCGTGCAGCACCGACAGACAGAGGTGGTGTCGAACAGGTGGACAGAACATTTGCACTACACTGTACAATATATGTGGGGCAAGAGGAGGGTATGAAGTCCTTTTTTGAAGGAGCGCGCCCAGGAATCGAAGACAGGGGGTCATATTATTGCAAGGAAACTAAGAGTGTTTTTGCCTACAATGCCATAATAAACTGCAGTCTTGGGATGAAACACCCACCAGAGGATACTCCACGAGCGATTATAGAATAATGGGTGACTTCAGGTTGGGTATAAAGTGGGGTCATCGAATCATCATCGAATCATCGAATGTGAATTTAAGCTGGCAAGTGAAAAGTCCGCTGTTGATAGTGTGGGAGCAGAAGCACTTTCTCTCTCATCTATCTTTTTTTTTTTATGCGACCCCGGCCATCGCTTAGGACTATTTGTGTATACAATTTTGGCGCCCCGCGGGTCTCGGCGTGGGGGCCGACGGCGGGCCCTTCTGCGGCCGGGTATTTCGGGAGCAGCCTCACCGACAGAGCATGCTAGCACGGACGAGCGCTGTGGGGGGATATTCGATCCATCTCGCCTATCAGAGTCTTTGGTCGCGTCCGTATTTAGTATTATGTGGATCAGCAACGGATTCCTATTCCCAAATTGGTCCATGGAACGATATATGATAAGGTTAAACATATAATAGGACTATATATTTGGATTATAGTCCAATATTTAATCGCGAAAAGCTCAGTAATATGTTAATATTATCGGAATCAGGTTCGTATCTGAAAAGATTAACAAACCGACGTGGCTGTTTTCTAAGCAATGTTTATTTAGATAGAATGAATGGGGTCGCATGGTTTTTCGAAAGTTAAGCTTTCTTTGTGAGCCTCCTGAGCCAATAATGGCCGTGCGACATAATGGATCAATCGGAGAAGAGCCTCATGAGGAGCGTACAGAACCAGCTTATTTACCTTCAATCCGATGACATTTGTGCGGCCATATTTGCTCAGGAGCCACAGTCTTCGAAAAACACGACCATTTCACCAAAGACAGCATTCGTTTGTAAGTCTTCATTACAGACTCAAACCCACATTAGACATCATTTAACGAAATTGAAAGTTGATGTGGTTTCAATGTCGTGTGACTCTTGCGTGTATGGTGGAATGAGATTTGAATGTGTGCTGTGCGCTGCGGGTACGAGCCAAGCCGAGCCGACTCGGTGGTTCGCGCTGCGTGTACGTGCCGTCTCAGCGGTTTGGTGTCAGATGACGGCCCTGGGTCTGGCGTGAGATGAGGGGGCAAAGGAGGGGTGGTCAGAGGCAGCCGCATGCGTCGGCGGCAGTTGGCTGGTAACGAGACGGGAGTGAGGGTGGTGCTGGTGGTGTAAAGGAATATAGAAACGGAAACTTTGTTTGATTTGCTACAGTTGATAAGCGCGAGCTCGGCTAGACGCTGCTACCTTGTCAGCCGAAACAGCCAAATACATAAATGTTCAGTACAATTAGGCAAATAAATGCTTGATGTAGTAAGCAGGGCTGGGAGAAGTTACCATTCCACCATTATAACCGGTGACAAATTTTAGTTGGAACATATGTAAGCACCACATCTTTTCAAAATGATCACCTCTCTCAACATACCAGAACAGGCAGCAGCATGGTAAAAGCAGCAACATATTGCACCAAGGCAATATTGTAATACCTTCTTACCTACGTCTGTCAGTTCCAAATGCTTTTTGTTTGGAAAATTTGCAAAATTGAACAAAAAATGTGATAAACTTGTGACGTAAGAATCCCAACGGTGTCACACAGCTAGTGTTTCCCAGCCCTGGTAGTAAGACAATCGTGCGGCTAGTGGCATTTCGAAAATTAGGTATGACATAATATATGTTGAATGTTCGTTTTCCAGGGTACACCTGTGGATATCTTCTCCGCGGGCCTTCTCGTATATTACATGATGACTGAGGGAGAGCATCCTTTTGGAAAGAGCACAATGATGCGGCCAGTCAATATTAAGGAAGGCAAACATGAGTGAGTATACTCTAATGCACATGCATGATGCGCATGCATAATATATATATTATGCATGCGCATTAGGGTGCCACCCCAGGTAACAGATATCGTTGTAACAACGTTGTAAAAAAAAATCAGAAGAAATTTAACGTTTTAACAACGTTGCCACAACGTCGTGAATGTTGTGAAGAAAACGTTGCATAAACGTCGCTGTTAAACGTTACAGCAACGTTGTATAGTTACGATGAATATCTTTATTTGTGAGTGAGTAATGTCTCCCTAAGTATGGTATTGGTAACTGATAACGTCATATGTAAAATTCCTTTTTTCATACTAGATTAAGACAAATAAATGTCGGCAATGTATTTCTGACTTAAAAACTGGTTTAGAAAAATGCCTTTTACGTTAATATTTATTAATTAACAAAGTTGACCTCATTTGACCTGAATTTGATCTCAGTTTGACACTAACTTCATTTCAATGAGCTCAGATGATACATTGATTATCACTATCGACTTTTACGTTAAAAACAGTTCGTAAAACATGTGTGGCATGACTTTTGAAAATCTTTTTCGGAGTGTTACCTTTTGTGACCTGACCTTGACCTTGACCTTTGTCAAAATTTTATTTTTGCTCTTTCGTTATGTATATCATACCTTTGGGAACAATTTGGGTGATCATGGTCGCAACCAAAAGCTCTGGATGGAAAGTATGGCCCATAAACTCAAATGACTCTATTTTGACATTTGATCCCCACCTTTACCTGATATGTGACCTCAATTCAACAAATTTGAGTATGCTATAGATGCGGCTCAATGAGAGCTTTCATTGACGCCTTGCGCGTCACGCTGCAGTTTTGTGTTCGAAAGCTAACGTTGGGGCAGAAATAACAGAATCTATTCCCCCAACGAGGCGTGCTCGGCTGAATACCCCAGCGTGCCGCTGGTGAAAACTAATCATCAATTGTTGCAAGTGGAAAAAGTGGCAGTTATGTACGCTATCTGGGCTGCATCTCAGGAGCAGACATCTCCAAATCCATCTGGAAACCAGGAACGATTTGTCATGGTGTCGCCGCAGTTTTCCGAGGCGGGGTTTTGCAGTGATTCTGGCGCCGAATGCACAGTATTCGGCCGCCTTGATACGTATGAAAATGCGCTATGTATTGCCCTTCTACAACAACACCGTTGTCCATTCTCTTTGCAGTTTGTCAAAAGTGGAGGATGAGACGATCAAGTCTCTGGTGGAGGACATGATACATCATTTGCCGAAGCAAAGACCGTCAGCAGCAGCTGTTCTTGACCATCCGTTCTTTTGGTCATCGTGTTCTAAGGAAGGCTTTATTCAGGTGAGACGCTGGTTTAACCCTCGCCCTGGTTTGACCCCTCATGAGGTTTTTCCGGAGTAGCGGAAAAACGGCGGCGCGCAGCGCCGCCAAACTTTGCATAGCGGTTTGAACATCAATTGCCCACATTTTGTTGAAAATTTGACTTCAGGTCATTACAGGTCAAGTCACCAGATCATGTCAAGTGGCCTTGCCTTCCAAAATGTTTGTGATCGTGCCAAAGCCACAGTTTTTTTTCCGACATATTTGAAACTTGCAGGATTTCATGAGATTATGAGTACCTACAATCGATATATCTCATATTTTTTGCATCGGTGACCTAAGTCAGGTCAATTTCCTGAACTCCCCATTATAAGTGAACAAGAAAATAATCAAATGCTTCTTTTCAGAAAATATGCATTGGATCAGACTAATTGTTTAAAAATCGTGTTATTTTAGCTCATTCTGGCTGACTACGGTGCAATTTTTGCTCAGTGATCTCTACAAGGTCATCTGAGTTCATATGAGGTCATCTGAGGTCATATGAGGTCATCTGAGGTCATATGAGGTCATCTGAGGTCATCTGAGGTCATCATCAATGATTTGCTAAAATATATTGATAGCAAAGAGATAAAGACAAGCGGAAAACACCACTGTGTTTGTCTCGTCTGGCCACGTCGCCCCATATGCAACATGACCTACCTGGGTCACCAAATGACCTTGACCTGAGGTCGAATTTGGAAATTGACTTTACCAAGTCTTCAAGTATATTGGTTAAAGCGCCTTGACAAGAAAAACACGATGGTTTTGAAATAATTGCTCTATCATTTTCATTTAAAAGTTTTTCAGAAAAACAAATGCTATCAAAAACCGCATTTTTGACCGTCGATGACCTCTGAAGCCTATTGATCTGAGCTCAATTTTAAGAGTTCCTTTTGGGATTGCAATTTTGATGAGCTTTACGATTGTTTTTAAAGTTTGTTCCTAGCTATCCTAGTTAACAAGATATACGGGGTTGTTTGAAGCAAAGTCCAAAAACTGTGAAATTTGACCTTTGATGACCTCTGGCGACCTCAATATTGACCTAAGCTAAACATAGTCTGCGTAACTTTGAATAACCATGCCGTCGAACGCTTTTTTATGCGTCTTTCTATCACTTTTCGCTTTCGAGTTAGAAGGGGGTCATTTCGACCCCCCCCCCACCATGGCGAAGTTGTCTCGGAGGCCCACCAGGACGCGGGTTAACTGGAATGATTAGCATGTGCAGTTCAACAAAACGAAAACCTAGGACGCGACGCGAATAACTTGGATGCAAATCTTTTCACGTGGATACTTTGTTAATTAACCAATCAAAGAATTAAAAACGCGGTAATATGAATTTCAAAAAACGATGCTTCTAATGCATAGTGCATAGGCAAATCGCATATCTGTCAAAAGATAAACTGTATGTCATGTGCAGTGTAAGTGTACAAACATTAAACTAAGTGACTTCGTAATGTGAATGTCTTTCCCTTAGGACGCTAGCGACCGTGCCAAAAGTGGCAAAGACGAGAAGCAGCACACCCAGCTTCTTAAAAGTCTGGAAGAGGACACCCACTCAGTGTTCGGTGGAACAAAAAACGAACCCGACAGCTGGAAGGTCAGGCTAGCGGAGGCCATCAATGCTGGGCTTGACAAAGGCTTGCAAAAAGAACAAGCTCCACAACGAGAAAACGAAACGTCGAAGAAAGTATATGGCGACAACGTTGCGGAACTTCTGCGGCTCATCAGAAACAAGGTACAGTTGGAAATGAAGGGTGATACATTTAACCCGCGCCACGCTGGGGTATCCAACAATAATAAAAAATACAGACGAACGCGCCCAGCTGGGGGGATTTAAAAAAAGGGGCAGATTACGCCCTCCTCGTTATCTTTCGAACCAATAACCGCAGCGAGACGCACAAGACGGCAATCAAAAGCTTTCAATGATACGCATCCGAAGCATACGTGAAATTGTATCGAAATAAGATCACATGTCAGGTCACGGTCAGGTAAAATTTCAAAATGAAGATATTTTAGTTTTTGTGCCATATTATATTCAAATGTCCTTAGATTGAGACTATCTGTGCACTAAGTGCTCTTAAAGGTATAATCAATCTCCCGCATTAAGCAAAAGTGAAATTGTAAGCAATGGTCAAGGTCAATATCTGGCACAAAACGTCCCACTGTCGGCATGAAGGTCCTTCGAAACTCATGTATTACATGTTTTAATGAGTTGTTTTACACGTATAAAATCAATTGAAGGAGCCATTCAGAGGTGCAAAATCTTACCCACTTTGCCCCACGTGCGAAGGTGATCGATTTTCACTCTATGTGACCTGTTTTGAATTAACTTGTACTTGAAAATCATAACGCTATTTGTTATTACAAATGAATATAAAAATGTTTAGTTTTATTGGGGGAAATCTCTAAATATTTATGATTTGTTATAATTAATGTGCTATTTAAATCTTGGTCGGGTTATAAAGACACGTGAAGTTTTTGTATTTACCCCCAAAAATATTTCCAAAGACAGCGGCTGAGCCAGGGGGTCAATCCGGCACTTCAAAGCATTACCAACGAGGTCCAGCAAAATGCCAGCCCTATGATTGGTCGTCACGTCACGTCACGTGTCGTGACGTCAGCTGGTCACAGGTTCCGGTAGCCGCATGGCCAGCGTGTTAAATCTCGTTTTGTATCGCCCCTTAACTCGAAAACTAAGAAGGCCTAGCAAGAACGGTAGAACACAAGCATTCGAAAAAGCTCTCTACAAGGCCATTTGAAGTTGTGTTGACAATTTTTGGGATCAGGTCAATATTGAGGTCACCAGAGGTCAATCAAAGGTCACGTATCCCAAGTGAAAGTCTTCAAGTCTTTTCCAAATGCGAAAGAAGCCCGAAATATTTCGGGAACTATGGGACCAATTAACAAAGGGAAAAAACAATCGAACAGCTCATGAAAGTTCAAAACGACTTGTCCTTTATCGAATTTAAAATCAGGTTCATTGTATAGACTTCCATGAGGACATCAAAGGTCAGAGAGGATTTTTTTATAAAGGTTTGTCATAAATAAGTTTTTTAAATGATTAGATAATATAATAAATATTTTTGGGGACGGGTAATTGCCAACATTTGCCTGACTGTAGATCCTAGGGGGTGTATGTTCCTATTCAATTGAGGCTTCAGCCCCCCCCCCCCCCCACTGGCGGATTCTCAGGGCCCAATCTCAACCTAGTGCGGTAAATGCAACAAATAACGGCATGCCCCCGTATTGAATGCTCAGAGTACTGCAATCATTTAAGAACGGTGTTTTAGGTTTTCAAATATATCGTAGAGTCGGCTCAACAAACCTGCCTAGGTCCGGTAAGAAGTGCTAGGTCTAGTAATACGGATGTTGCCGTTTGACCGGGTCGCGGAGGTTTTTGCAGGCCGGTGCAAACCAATAACCGTGTAAGCCTACATAAACAATTCACCGGCAAATTTGGTGAGATTGGACTCTTGGTAGATTGGGCCCCAGGGTGGGGCTCGCGGCCTCACGCAGGCGCCGGGGGTCGTGAGGCCGGGTTCGTGTTTTGGCTCCCCGAACCTCCCCGGAACTTTAAGGAGGCCAAAGCCTGCTCAGCCCCGCGACTTCAAGCGCTTGGGGGTGGCCGCGTCCACGGCGGCCCCCACCCTGGATCCGCCAGTGCCCCCCCCCCCTGACCACGCAGAGCGGTGCCCGTCAGGCATTTGCATAGCTTTAATAATTACGATGGTCTGAGCAAAATCACTATTTTTGGACGCGGTCGATCTTATGTCTTTCACTTGACCTGGAAGGTCAACTCTGTTTTCAGAACTGTGCCCCATATCAGTCATCAGTTTTTGCCATTTCTTCAGCTGCATCACTTCGAGGACGTACCTGAAGAAGCCCGCCGCGTCGTGGGAAACACGAAAGAGGAATTCATGGAGTATATAACCAAGAAGCTCCCGAATCTTGTGTTGCACGTCTGGCAAACCATGTTTGAACTTGGCGACGACTCCGGCTTCAAGAAATACTACCAATCAGGCTTCAAATTCAGGTTAGTTTTCGCACCATGCAATAGTTATGAATATCGTATAATATGATTTGCATAACAACGTTTTTCATCAACTTGGCAGTATTTCATTAGACCACGCCGTTATGAGGGGGTAGACCCCCTTCCCCTCTCTAAGGTTTGTCAAGGCTATCGGAAAACGGCAGCGTGCGGCGACGATGTTATTAACAAAGCGTTCTGGGCAACAATAAAAGGAACACTATCTATTCCGGATGATATCGCAAAAGCGGGCTTAAATAAGTCAATGTGACTTCCTATGACTTGTAATCGTCATCAAATGCTTACCAAAGTAGCGAAAATACAGAAAAGCAATAATTCATTTTTTTATAAGAATCTTAAAGCTGTTTGCGATTTCAACTCACTATATGGCAGTGATTGAGCACCATATACAGCGCAGTTGAGACATTTACCTCTTGCCCTGCTTACACAATTGAGATTCCTGTGCCAGGAGTACCTTTATAACTACCAAGTTTAAGTTGTACAATGCACAGTTGCTGTTGACTAAATACTATTTCGGTGCTTATATTCGCCGTGGTTTATAGTCACACGATGAAGCAAAAAAGGTATAAACAATGTTAGCAATCCGATATTAAAAAACTCGGTCGGAAAAAAGTTAATCAATGGAGGAAAATAAATATCCATCATAAAAGTACAAATTTCTTCGGAGTTTATGTTTTCCCTCGGAAATTTATGTTTCCTATACCTATTATTGAGCATTAATTAAATACAATAAGACATGAAATGTGTTCTTACGAATCAAATTTCGACAGAATGCCTAAGCAAAAAAAAATACAATATACAATTGCGATATTTTTACTCTGCAATTCATTGATTTTACGCTGCAATTAAATTATTTGGGTACGTACAGTTGCCGGCAGATATATCGATACCCCCTGGCTGGCAGCCTGACGAACACTGGAGCGGTAGGCTGTGCCGCGTCACACCTCGGGCCGCTCAGCCAGTCAATTCCAACCGCTACAGTGACACGGCGAGTTACGTTTATGAGGCGTATATATTTATGAAAAACGCACGACCATCTGACGTAGAAATATATATGACGTGGGCCGGACCGCCGGAGGGTCACTATGGTCGGTGGGAGGGAGGGAATGGGCGAGCTCGGAGTTGGTGTGTGTGAGGTGATCCCAGAATACAGGCATTACCACAGCACATAGTTAAAAGCAACGGAGAGCGAGAG
>VOPJ01005640.1:26546-42888 GCA_014673585.1 Semibalanus balanoides
AGGTCACGGTCAGGTCATATGGAAAGTTCGAGTTAATTGAGTTAATGGTTCATACTTTCAATTAAAATCCTTTGATTAAGACTGTCAATGCACATAAAGCTCTCAAAGGTGTAATACATCTATTGCATTAAGTAAAAGTGAAATTGCATGCAAATGTCAAGGTTAAGGTCAGGTCACAAAAGGTCACTGTCACGAAGAGGTCAAATAAAGGCTTGCGACACATGTTTTAGGGGTTATTTTGCACGTAGGAATCGATAGAAACAGTCATTTTTACAACTTGACCCCGTCAAAGGGTGTGGTCTCCAGCCTCACACCAAATTTTAGCTTTATAGGTCCAGCCGTTTCTCAGCTACAGCAGGATAATACTTCGGCACAACATGGGGACGTGTAAGCAGGTCCGTGCCCTACATGATAACAAATGTCAAATAATCATAAGTCATCGCATGGGCATCCTATGGCGAAGACAGCTTGTCAATCGGATGCGGGGTTCAAAAGATATAAGCTTCTCTGACCAGCGTTGCGGTCCTGGCAGGGTCGCCGCTTATATGTGAGAAAAATCCGGTATTCAATGGGACTCGCTCCGCGCTTCGCGCTCGCTCGTAATGAGGACTCGCTCGCGCTTCGCGCTCGCTCGTAACTACAGTATCTATATGTAATGTTACTAGATAATAACCCGCGCATTACTGGGGTATATTCTGTAACGCGGGTTACGGGTGTGGCTATTTATAGCCCCCCTCTTATCTCCGGAACTGCTAGACCGATCTTATAAATTCAAACGGCGTTAGATAGCCCTGTTACTTTTCCTTGAGGAAACATAATATTGCTCTCCTCAGTGTCACCGATGACGTCACAGTTCACGTCAAAGACAAAATGTTTGACCGTGTCATCAAAGTCCGGTGGATGGAATCGTCGCGCAAAAATGCGATATAAAAGCTTAATCAGTTAATAAATCGGTATGATTCGTGTACCTAACATTTCGAATTAACATTATTATCTGTTTTCTACCCTGGGCCAGGTCAAGGTCATCCGAGGTCAAGAGGTAAAACTGCGGATTTTGGTCATAAGGAGTTGTAACACATGCATATGGGATAGTTTTTCGACTAGAACGCGAAAAAATTACCCAAGAACATCGTTTTATCCTTGCAAATATAAGTAAAAGGCAAAAAACGGAAATGTAATTTGTGTGCGGAAATGTTATGCTGTAGAGGTGGTCGAATTTTGGCTTTGAAAGGTTGTCAGTCAGTCATTTGAAAATATATTGACTTCAAACTTGCTACACATGTTCATTGCACTCTTCTTGATTATTCAATTCACTTTTTTCTGAAGAACTTGTATTTTTTTCCAAATTGTCAGTTTCAGTAAATGTCGAAAATTCGAGACTGCAGGTTGATAGCTGAGTTAATTATCTGTAATTTGATGTACATCAATTTAATTTATCGTATAAGCTGCACGTTTGACAGTGTTTCCCGCAAAACATTATTTTTTCAACAAAAAAATAACGCAGAACATGACGTCACTCTGACATCATTCCTGGTAAACCCTTCATAGCCATATATGTTTCCTTCGGGTATCATGTGTCAAGTTGCTGTGCAATAAGGTACTGAAAGCTTGGTGACGATATCGCTGTTCATTTAGGATATATTACAAAATAACGGGAGGGGGCTATAAATAGCCCCTCCAGTAACTCGCGGGTTAATACCGTGGGTAATATACATAGGTCACGCAGCATCAAATATTGACACCATCCACCTTTTAATCCTCCCGACTGCCGGTCCCATATCCCCTGTCACGCCGACGTTTACCCGGGTATGGTGGCCGCTGGCCACCGGGCAAGTGACGGCCCTCGAGCCGGTCCCCGGAGTGGTGGCGTCGTTCATGGGTGGCACAGCCACACTGTGCTATTGGGTTAAAAACGTGGCCAATAAATCATTTTGAATATTCGAAAATAGCTTGCTACTTACATTTCGAGTTCCAAATGATTGCGGCTGATAGGAAGTCACATTACTGAGTCCTTTTTCATTCAGTGTTCGATCGGCATGTCCACAAAGCCAGAGGTTTATAGATACCGAGTGAAACCATTAGTTTGCCCAAATTCTTACACAACCTTTGCTAGGTGCTGTATCATGTTTTTTAACACAAAAACAAAAAGTAAAGGTATTATTTGATTCGCCCAAACGTGCGCAATCATTTAGTGACAATAAAGATAATTTTGAAAATTATTTTAAAGGAGATATTAAGCAAACTTTGAACCCTTACAAAGTGACAAATATATTTTTCGATTAAAATGTTTGTATAGACTAACAAAAAAAACGCACAATCAGTATCACTTCGAACCTGACTGTATACCATTAAGCATTCAATTATTATGCTGTCACCGAAAACGTTAGGGCGGCATCACACGTCCGTCAAAAGTTATTTAACTTTTAGTAATCTTATGTTCCGCCCGGCCACCGTGTCGGCGAGGATGGGCGGCCCAGCTTCGCGATTCAGCTGAGATAGGTCGGGCTAATAGCCGCGGGCATTTCAAACAGGTAAGAAGAGTACATGACCGGTGACACGCCATTGCATGCGTTATCACAGACATGGGGTCGTTTTCTTTAGCCTGGCTAGGGCCAGCGGCCCTACCAATAATTTCGCATTTTATCATCAGGCCTATGGCGTTGTATGGTAAGAATGACATTAAAATATATCAAGTTGGCATTGGTGCCCTACCAATGAATTTCATAAACTGACGCCCTTGATAACAGACATTTCGCGTGCAAGAAGGGAATGCACCCGAGGCAAGCAAGGAATGTGATTGCACGCCGATCACATATGGCTTTTAGTGTGGGGTCGGAAGTGTGGTGGCAAGGAGGTATTGGTACAGTGTAGTGAAAATGTTCTGTCTACTTCATCGACACCACCTCTGTCTTTGTCTCTGTCTGTCGGTGCTGCACGCAGTGGAATCCAATGCAATTACTATTGCCCTCGCCCACGATATCAGGAGCGAGGGCATGCATAGTTTTATTATATTTCACTGCTTGTAGCACCGACAGACAGCACCGATGAACAATGTTGAAATTGAGCTAAACGGGTGCGCTTAACCAAAGCTTTTTAAGAATGCTTTCCACGCTGCTTCCAACAGACGAAAACAAATATCGACCCAGAAAAATTGATTTTGTATTCAAATAATGCACTGAAAGAGCTGCTACTAGCCGTTTTCACGAAGGATTTATTTGCGGGGCGCATTGCCATCGGGTGGTGTCCATGATGTTGGACAGAACATTTGCACTACGCTCTACATTTTTGTAAGACATGGACTTTTTTGACGCCGTTATAAGAGGACTGCTGTCAAAATAACGGAGAAAAACAGTGTAGTGCTGCGTACTATTGAATTAGGTGTGAGTATAGTCAAAGTGGATTCAAGCTTTGAGCTGACCGACACTTGTAAGAGCACAACTACGTGAGATGGTACGACTACTGAATCACCTTTTAGCCACATAAGTGTTGGAACAGTGTGGGCCCGCAAAATCCGAGTGCTTTCTAAGCAACATATTTTTTTTCTGGCGATATTGGTGCCAAACAACAACAACCAGACCCTCTGATAGTGCCGCGTGACGGAGTCGGTGGACGGCAACCACGAAAAAGGTATATATTTTAACAAATATTGTAGGAACTGTTCTATCACAACAGACTACTGCGGCTGATCAAATAAATGGAAAAACGCAAGATTGCGGGATAATGAAGACTGAAGAATTTGTAAAGGTTGCCCTAAACTTTTTTTTTCTAGATCAGTGACCTGACCTGACTATGAGTTATCAACTCTATCAACATTGACCTTATAGATGGCCCGACATACCTTGATAATTTTGTTTCGATACATCCATTAGTTAATGAGTTATTTCATATTGGCCACATCTGAATCCCAATAAGCAGTGCTCATTGTTCTTATCTTTTCGAGACGCTTCGAAATATATAACATGTGACCTGGTTAGGCTAATTGCAAAATTTGACCTCGGGTGAACGTCAAGTTCAAAATCAAGTGACCAAGTAGGTCAAGTAGCAAACCATGATGTACGTTTTGATGAGAGAAACACTTTGGTATCGGTTTCATTGCTTTATCTTCGTCATATCGAGAGTATTGCCAAAACATGTTCGTGACCTCGGATAACCTCGGATGACCTTACAGGCCAAATTTGGTAAAACGTTGCAACTGATTCATCAATAAAGGCCTAAGGAAATATTAATTTGACAGAGCCAGCCTGATCTGATAAGTTTCTATTAATAAGGAAGCATTTGTACTTTCACCCATTGACTTATAATGGGGAGGTCAAGGAATTGACCTAACCTCAGGTCATCGATATAAAAAATATTAGATATGCAAAAATGTAATACTAGGGCCCAAATAAAATCCTGAAAGTTTGGAACCAATCTGCTAAAAACTCTGACCATGGCACAACCACAAACTTGTGAAAAAGGTAATTTCAAACATCGGTTCTTTGACCTGATCTGGTGACCTGACCTAATATGACATAAGGTCCAAACTGTCGCACATTGTGCATAGGATGTGCACCGACATAATCTGAAAATTTTGGAGTGAAATATGAATTAGTTCATGAGTTATTGATTTTTGGCCACATCTGAACCCTAATAGGCACAGTGTGCGTGGGCCCTCCTCGCAGCTTCGTCCTGCGGGGAAGGGCCTGTTCATGGGGCGGCTGCCCGGTCAGCGGTTCATTTTGACCCATTTTACCCCTTCTCCTTCATCCCATGGCTGCGCAATGGTTCGACTGGACCGAAGCGGTCTCTCCCTAAACCAAATCAAATCAAATATTGAAGCTGGTCTGTTCCTGGCTCAGTGGCGCCTATAACCTACATTAACCCGCGCCCCGCTGGGGTATCCAGCCGAGCGCGCCCCGCTGGAGGGGGGGGGGGCAGATTCTGCCCCTCGTTAGCTTCTGAACCAATAACCGTAACGAGACGCGCAATACGGCAATCGAAAGGTCTCATTAATACGCACCCAAAGCATACGTGACATTTTCAAAATAAGGTCAGATGTCAGGTCAAGGTCAGGTAAAAGGTCAAAATGGATATATTTTAGTTTTTGGGTCATATTTTCTATCCAAAGGCTTATATTGTAACTATTTGAGTACAAACTGCTTTCAAAGATATAACGAAACTCCTGCATTAAGCAAAAGTGAAATTCTAAGCAAAGGTCAAGGTCAATATCGGGTCAAAAAGGTCACTGTTGGCAAGAGGTCTACGAAAGTAATGCAACACATATTTTATGGGTTGCTTTACACGTGTAATTTGATAGTAGAAGCTATTTTGACAATCTGACACCATAAAAGGTCAAAGTCAGGTCATATGAGGTCAGATTGTGAAATTCCAATTTTTAACAATAAACACATTTTCATAGTCCAGTTTTGTCTCAGAAAAACAGCTGTGTTATTTATTTGTCTCTATCTGGTCAAAAAAGGTCAACAAAGGTTATTTGAAAAAATGACGTCATGAGTTTCTTACACTTGGGGAGTCATTAATCAGTAAAAATTCAGACATTTCTTTACAATTTGGTTGGGTTTTGTTTATACTTAGTTCTCTTACATAAATTCCTTTTTTTAATATCTGCGATTTTTTTTGATTTATGATAATTTTTCTGAAAAAAAAAATCAGGGGTCAAAAACTCAAAATTTTGGAAATCAGAGATTGCCATTTTGAAGACAATACAATTTCCCAATTTTCGGTGCGTTATTTTTTTATTTGCTTCACACCTCCATTCTCTACGATTTTTCAAACATTTATCGTTTTTCCACCAAAAATGGCATGACATGACGTTATCAAAAAGGCCTTTTCTTCCACAGTGATTAATCAATTTCATCTAAATGTTTGGAGAAGACGTAAAATTTATGAAGGATAAGGTACTGCAAGTCTTACGTTGGTATCTACCATGATTTTTGAGTTATGGAGAAAGTCCGGGAGGGGGGGGGGGCAGATTATGCCCTCCCCCCAGCGGGGCATGGGTTTTAATTAATTAAGTGTGGCACCATGTCTGGTTTAGTTGATCCGCCGTGAGCCATCTGCCCGACTGGGACCAGACAGAGACCGCTTATCTCTGTCCCACTGACATCTCTCCGCAGCAGCTTAGTGACATATGTTCCACGTGCACATGTATATTTTCGTCGACCCTTAATCAGACGACTCCGATAACACCAGCTTATATTTCGCGTTTTGCAATGCGGCGAAGCAGCACGCGCCAGCGCCACGTAGCGCGGTCCGCGACAGCAGCGGTCGGATGACGTCCTGGCTGGAGCGACAATCCCACCGCGCGATAAAGCTGCAGATCTGTTCTATAAACAGCCTGACCATCCCCACAAAACGCTGACTGGCGCCGGAGACTGCACCGTTCCATGCTGCAGCTCGCCGCTATCGCACCAGTGTTTATCATTCAGTGCAAACTGGACGCAAACCGCGCGGGCGCCTGGTCGCACGAGTCATGACCTCTGACCCGGCAGCCACGCCAGTACCCAGATTTGAGGTCGTATTTCTCGGAACGGTTCGTTAGACTAGACATTCGCTAGTCATTAGTTAGATATTAGTGGATACATAAGTAAGGAATCATAATCATGGTGGAGTAAATAAATGCCATGCTCTTTGGAGCACATGGTCAATTAGCGTGCTAGCTAACGTGATGTATATGCATACACAGATGAACAACCATAGCGAAAAAATACCGAGTGTCAAAGTCCGGACAAACCCACGGTAACGAAGACTACTTCTGCAAGCAATTGGAAGCTTCTTAAAGTGTTTGATGTTTCGTTTCTTCGTTTGATCCTTCGTTTTATCACAATACATAAATTAAAAGTAGGTAGCATTCGAAAACTTCTGAAGAAGGCAATGTGTATACAGTTCACCAGTGTGAGCTTCATTTTCTTGGGTCTTACATTCACTCACGACTGACAATGGGAGGCCGAATGATAGTATGCGTATATCGAACTGTCCTCTCACCTGGCCTGGTGCTTCAGTGAGGGCAGTCTATCACGTCCCACCACGGTATCCAGCTCCTTTCACCTGGCCTGGTGCTCCAGTGAGGGCAGTCTGTCGCGTCCCACCACGGCATCCAGCTCCTCTCACCTGCTGTTGGCTCCATGGAGGGCAGTCTGGTCGCGTCCCACCACGGTATCCAGCTCCTCTCACCTGGCTTGTGCTCAGTGAGGGCAGCTGACGCGTCCACCACGGTATCCCACTACTCTACACCGGCCTGCGTGCTCCAGGGAGGTTCAGTCTATCGCGTCCCACGCACGCATCCAGCATTCCTCTCACCTGACCTGTGCTCCAGTCTAGGGACAGTCTATCCAAGCGTCCCACCACCGGGATCCAGCTCCTCTCACCTGGCCTGGTGCTCCAGTGAGGCAGCGCTGTCGCGTCCCACCACGGTATCCAGCTCCATCTCAACCTGGCCTGTCGCTGCTCCAGTGAGGGCAGTCTTCGCGTCCCACCACGTAAGTCCAGCTCCTTTCACCTGCTGTCCTCCAGTGAGGGCAGCCTGTCGCGCGTACCCACCACGGCAATCCAGCTCCTCCACCTGACCTGGTGCTCCAGTGAGGACAGTCTATCGCGTCCCACCACGCATCCAGTCCTCCTCACCTGGCGGTGCTCCAGTAGAGGGCAGTCTGTCGCTCCACCCACGGTATCCAGTCCTCTCGCCCTGGCCTGTTGCTCCAGTGAAGGGCAGATCTGTCGCGTCCTACCACTGTATCCAGCTCCTCCACCTGCCTGGTGCTCCAGGGAAGGCAGTCTGTTCCGCGTCCCACACGTATCCAGCTCCTTCTCACCTGGCTTGGTGCCCAGTCGGAGGGCAGTCGTCGCGTCCCACCAACGGCTCCAGCTCCTCTCACCCTGGCCTGGTTGCTCCAAGTGAGGGCACCTGTCGCGTCCCACCACGTATCCTCCTCTCACCCTGGCTTGGTTGCTCCTGTGAGGGCAGTCGTCGCGTCCCACCACTGTAATATCCAGCTTCCCTCTCACTGGCCTGGTGCATCCAGTATGAGGGCAGTCTGTCGCGTCCCAACCACGATATCCACTCCTCTCACCTGGGCTTGGTTGCTCCAGTGAGGGCGTCTAATCGCGTCCACCACGGACAGTCCAGCTCACTCTCACTTGCCTGGTGTTCCATGAGCAGGTCTGTCGCGTCCCAACACGGATCCACCCTCTCACCTGGCTGGCGTCCAGTGAGGCAGTCCTGTCGGTCCACCAGGTATTCCACTCCTCTCATCTGGCCTGGTGCTCCAGTTGAGGGCAGTCTGGTCGCACCCTCCCTCCACGGCATTCCAGCTCCTCTCAGCCTGGCCTTTGTCTCCAGTGAAAGCAGTCTGTTCGACGTATCCCACCCACGGTATCCAGCTACTCTCACCTGGCCTGGTGCTCCAGTGAGGTCAGTCTATCGCGTCCCACCACGGCATCCAGCTCCTCTCACCTGGCTTGGTGCTCCAGTGAGGGCAGTCTGACGCGTCCCACCACGGCATCCAGCTCCTCTCACCTGGCCTGGTGCTCCAGTGAGGGCAGGCTGTCGCGTCCCACCACGTTATCCAGCTCCTCTCACCTGGCCTGGTGCGTCCAGTAGGCAGTCTGTTCGCCGTCCCACCACGTATCAGCCCTCTATCTGGCCCTGGTTTCCAGTGACGGCAGTCTAGTCACGTCCCACCACAGACATCCAGCTCCTCTCAGTCTGGCCTGGTGAGCTCCAGTGAAGGGCAGTCACTGTCACGTCCACACGACATCCAGCTCCTCTCATCTGCCTGGTCTTCCAGTAGGGCAGCTGTCGCTCCCACCACGGTATCCAGCTCCTCTACACCTGGCCTGTGCTCCAGTGGTGGGCAGTTCTGTCGCGTTCCACCACGGCATCCAGCTCCTGCTCACCTGGCCTGGGCTTCTCCAGTGAAGGCCAGTCTGTCGCGTCCACCATTGCTTCAGCTCCTCTCACCTGGCCTGGTGCTCCAGTAATACATCGAATAGGGAAGTCTGTCACGTCCCACCACGGATCCAGCTCCTTCTCACCTGGCCTGGTGACTCAGTGGGAAGGCAGTCTGTCCGCGTCCCACCACGGTATCCAGCTCCTCTCACCTGGCCTGGTGCTCCAGTGAAGGCAGTCTGTCGCGTCCCACCACGATATCCAGCTCCTCTCACCTGGCCTGGTGCTCCAGTGAGGGCAGTCTGTCGCGTCCCACCACAGTATCCAAGTTCTCTCACCTGGGCCTGTGCTCCAGTGAGAGGCAGTACTGTCGCCGTCCACCACGGTTATAGCTCCTCTCACCTGCGCCTGGTGCTCCAGTGAAGGCAGTCGAACCCGTCCAACCACGGCATCCAGTCCTCTCACCTGTCTGTTGCTCCAGTGAGGGCAGTCTGTCGCGTCCCACCACGGCATCCAGCTCCTCTCACCTGGCCTGGTGCTCCAGTGAGGGCAGTCTGTTCGCGTCCCACCACGGATATCCAGCTCCTCTCACCTGGCCTGGTGCTCCAGTGAGTGCAGTCTGTCGCGTGGCTTGGTGCTCCAGTGAGGGCAGTCCGTCGCGTCCCACCACGGCATCCAGCTCCTGCTGTACCCGCCGCTGAACGTCTGGCTCCCGCACCATATAGAGCACAGCCCAGGCCAGCGAGCTCGCTGTCGTCTCTGACCCGGCAATGAACAGGTCCATCAGGATGAACACCAGGTTCAGCTCGGCTCGTTTGTCGCCGGGATGTTCTGCCAGGTAGCGGCCCACCAGGTCGGTGTGCTCTGTGGTGTTGTCTGTGCTGTCTTTGGCGGACGTCTCGGCGCGGTGTTCGGCCAGCAGCTCGTCAAACATGGTCATCAGAGCGTCGCGGTGGTCGCGCACAGCAGCGAAGCCGGACCAGCGAGGACTGAAGAAGCGTAGCCAGGGAGCCAGGTTCACCGGACAGAGGGGCCCGCAGCGGAAGACAAACTCCCGCACCAGGCCGAACATCCGCTGCATCCGCGTGTCCTGCAGCTCGTACCTGCGAAAAGTGAGGTCAGGACAGGTCAGTACCTACAGGGTTAACTTGAATAGAAAATTCAACACATGTTACGAGATCTCATTCCTGGAGACAGATAAGTCTTAACCCTATTTCCTGCGGGCAGCCAAAATTACGTTAACCTGCGGGGGGCAGATTCCGCCCCCCAGAGATCTCGAGAACCGCTCTGCCGATTTCGATGGGATGAACACCATTCGATTCGTCGTGACAAAATATTTCTTTTTGGATCCCGAAATTGCTTTTTTGCTCAAAAATGGGGGGCCAGGGTAAAAAATGCGAAAATTTTGGGGTGTTTTTTTAAAGGTAATTGTGGCCATGTGATTCAACCGATTTGCATGCAAAAAACGTTTTTGAGCTTTAAATATCATGTTCTTCAATGGGTGAAAGGGAAAAGTACAAAAACGAAAAATCATAGGCGCACTCAGGGATAAAAATGGGGAGAATTTTGGATGAAAAATATTTGCTTTTCCTTATTGTTTGGGACGTGGGAACGTCACATGTGGGCTTTGTTGCTGTAATTTGTTAAATGTAACAAATTGTGCATAGCGGATTCAGGTTAACAACCGTAGAGGGCACCAGTGCGGAACGCCTTTTAATTCATCTTGCTTATTGAAGTTGGGCCTAAATTTGACGGGGAATATCGCCTCCCATTTTATGTATCTGTGTTCGCCTCTGCCCCAAAAATATGTTTAACCAATATGTTATGATGCATGAAGCATCGACTTAGTTTCTGACGTTTTTGATTCGACCGCAAACTTACGAAGGAAGTATGCGCCGCACACCCGCATTCGTAACGACCTCCCAAAAGCATGACCTGGAGCCGCCTTCTGCTAAGCCGATTTTTTCAAAAATTTCCACAGAACACGCGTCCATTCTATTTAGGAAAAAGTCCGAAAGTTTCAAGACGATAGACGTAACGGTTCAGAAGCGGCGGGCAAAAAACTACCGGGGGGGCAGAATCTGCCCCCCGCAGGGAATAGGGTTAAATGATTCAAGTTAACCTATGCTTGGAAAGAGATGCTGATATTGTATCAACGCAGAACTGGTTGACCTTCACTCACTGAAGTTGAGAGAATTCATTTAAAAACGCTCAAATATTGCACTTTTTGCGTCGCTAATAATAATAGTTAAGCTAAAATCGTAATCTTAAATGCATCTAAAAACATACACAACAGGTATAGAAGAGAATATATTGGCTGAGTTTCATGGGTGCACGCCTAATCACCGCATACGTCGACAACTACGGATACGAATTTAACATCATGCTTCAACTCAGGCGCAGTCATAGTAAATGGAGCGTAAAACGAGACAGATGTGTCCATTTTGCCACTGTATATACATATACGTCGATAGCAATAGATTGTGGTGAAATAAAGTAAAATTATTAAAACAAAGAGTGCAGCAATATAAAACTGTTCTATCGTCAGAATATTGATAACACTCAGCTGCGTTTCAGTTAGCTACAACCAGTTTGGTAGTTCGACCTATATCCGACGTGTGGGCGGGTTGAGACGGGACCTTCAACTCCATAGGCGTAGCAACAGGTGGCCCATGGCCCATGGCCTATGGCTGGTGGCCATGGCCCCTCACTTTTTTCATTTTTTGCTAAAATGTATTCTTTTGCTTGTTGAGAGAATTTTTTGTTATAAAAGAAAAGGTTTGCCAAGACGAAAAGAGCCAAAATATGCAAATGAATCGCCCGTAATGGGCTGGGTTTCACTCAAAACGAGTTCAAGTTTCACTGCCCCTCCCCCACTTTTCGTGACGCTCCTACGTTCCTGTTTAACTCGTCTGCAGCACGGCACCAATGCGAAACCGCCGCGCATTTCATGGCCACAACGGCAGCCCAGACTATTCGCAGTGAATGGGGGCGCCAAGGCAACGGATATTTACGGCCCTGCCTGACCTCGTGTAAACGACTCCAACAGCTAACGCCAAGGCCTGTCTGCTGTGCAGACTGTTCCGCTCATGGGATTTGATGTGGTGTGTGGTCGTCGGCGACTCTGAACCAACGTGCGGGGCTGGGGGACAGGGAGGAAGAGCCGCACCCTCTCCAGTGAGAGCTCAGAGCTCTAAGGCAATACGTAAGTGAATCGGTGGCAGCCTGTGATGTGCGTGTCTCTTTTATTTTAAGACTTCACCTGTCAGTGGTTGTCTTCGCCCTTTGGTCTGAATAGGCAAAATTAATAAATACAATATAATAGTTGAATGGTGCTGGGATGGTGATAGACTCGGGGGACAGCAGAGGAGTCAGAGGAGTTAACGCAAATCGCAGTGACTGGTCGGCTTGACAGTGTGATCGCGTTGCCTGAAATAACGTCGCTAAAAATAAATGCATTCAGCCAACAGCTCATTTTTTTGTAAATAGAGAAAAGGAGCGTTGCCCAAAATAACCGCATTTAACCTACACAGCAACATGATGGCAAATTGAAAGAAGGTGCGTTACTTGAAATCAAATAGCCGCATTTGACCTTTAGTCTTTACGACACTTGATAGGTATCGAACGTCAACGTCTTATGGCAATTTGAGAGAAGGTGCTTTGTCTGTAATAGCTGCATTTAAACTTCACAGCAAATCTATGGTAAATTGAGAGAAGGTGAGACAGACAAAGGAGTGTGCAGAAGTAATACCTGTTACATGGCAATGCGAATTCCGAAAATGCTGGACGCAAATGTTTCAATATCGTCTAGTTAACAGCAAATTAACGGCGTGGATATATTTATCATTTAAGTATATGACACCCGGTGCGCTTTCGTTAGATACCTATCAAGTGATTGTAAATATGCGTCATGCATTGCTATAAACATTACAAATGTTACAACTTTGGCTTCTTACGATCCAGATGTGACAAAAAGTTGGGCTCGCGTCAAAGTCCAAGAAGTCCAATAGAATACAACTAGTGCTAGCCCGTCCGCTCCGCTGGACGATCTATGCATACAAACTACATTTTTTGCGTTGTTTATCCGCCATACTACTGAGTTACCCACTAGTGATGTCATTTTCCCAAAATGTCCCGACGAAAGCCAATCCAATACCGAACAGGAGGCATTTTAGTTGACAAAATATTGACCAATTTTGGTTGAAGCCAAAAATGTCCCAAGATTTGACCGATTTTCAAATAGTATACTTATTTATACACACTTTGTTAACATCATAATTCATAAAACGCACATATACTGTTAAAAAAATGGAATTGTGAAAAAAGGACTAAATACATTTGCAAAGCAAAATAGTGGATGCTGCAAGCAAGAACAAATAAATTTACAATAAATAATTGGATTTCGAGCAAACTGTGCATCAATCTGCTGGATAGAAATAAGAATACGTAAAAAATGTGACACAAAAGTAAATTGTTTAAGATTAAGCTGACCGAAAAATTTCCAAAAAATTATAAGCCTAACCGACCGATTACCGAATCGGTCACACAACTTTTTTGTTAATCAAAATTTTGGTAACCGATTGACACCATAAGTACCCACCCGTCAAATGATCGTGGCTTTAGGCTTTACGACCTTTCAATTCGGTGAGAACGTCTGCATTTGTTTACGTTTACAGCCCTAATTGTGGTTAATGTATACACCAGCGCCACCTAAAGGTAAAATTGTATTCGCCGAAGGCGCACACCAGCGCCACTTATAGCATATTCGCATAATGTACCTCGCTGGCTGCGTGTAGTGAATTTGAAGCTCCTCTTACCAGATGGCGGTATTTGCGGTGAGAAGTTGTGTCGCGCTTTTTTTCTTAACTGAGACATTATCTTTACTTGTAGGACAGTTCGATGTTGGGAAATGTAGGGAACACATTAATAAACACAGATGCGACATGCGATATGCATTTTTAAAAGAAACTATTTGATGCTAATGTGTTGAAACTACATAACATTTATCATTTATGAAATGTGTAAGGAAACAATTGGGTGTGGTCGATTAGACAGAGAGACAGACAGACTTTCTTTAAATAGTACGTAAGATTATGAGATATTACTTGATTGCAGATTGCGTATTAACCCGCGCCACTGGGGGGGGGTGTTTGAACACCCCCTCATGTTTTTCAAGATAACGAAAAAAAGCGGGCGCGTAGCGGCCGCCCCAATTTGGCCATAACTATTTCACTGATGTCTTTCCGGAACATTTTGCGAAAATTCAAGTTTCGTGTCAGGTCAGGTCATGGTTATCAAGGTCAGTGTCAAGTGACCTACCTACAAAAACGTTTGCGGTCGTGCATAACTACAGTTTTGAAGGGATCGATATTAAACTTTCAGGATTACATTAAGTCATTAGTATCTAAAAGAAGTGCATTTTTTGATTTTGTATCGGGTGCCCTTAGGTCGGGTCATTTTGGCGATTCGTCCCCATTTATAGTCAGATAGAGAAATATCAAATGCTTCTTAAGTCGACGATAAGTCAGTCCATTTCTCTTCTGGGATGATGTTATCAATTGATATTAGTATAGAATCCAAGTGGCATGGTTTTGCTCAGGGAAACATAACGGGGTCATCCTGAGGTCATGCCGATGGTCCAACACCTTTTCGTTCAATAACTCTACCATAATGAAGATATGAGAATCTGAAACTTTCACAGTAGTGCTTGTCTCGTCAAGCCACCTACTGATATGCAACATGACATACTTGGGTCACCACTGTTGAACCTTGACTGAGGTCATTTTTTGTAAGTGACCTATACATGATGCAGATTTACATAGTTCCAAAGCGCCTTGTGATACAACAGACAGCGACACGTGCGTAAAAGTATGGCGTTATGCTTTGTTTAGGTGAAGTTATTTTTATGACAATATTTTGTTGTGCCAGTAAATCAGCTTTTTTTACTTTAATGAACTCTGTAGAGCCGTAACTATTGATCCTAATCAATTTTTTGAGGACTTAATTGCGAATTGCAAGATTTCATTGGCTTGCGATTGTCTTTTGAACGTTTGTTTCTAGATACATAGTTTCCGAGATATTTGGGGGTTTTCTGGCAGCGATGTCCCTAGAAACTGAAAATTTGACCCTTCGAGTGACCTCTAGTGACCTGAGTTTTGACGGTAGCGAAAAAAAGTCTGAAATAGTTTCGAAATGATTTTCGATAACGGTTCGAACAGTGTCTTTTGTTTTGGTATACGTGCCATGAAAGCCGAGTTAGAGGGGGGTGTTCAAACACCCCCCCCCAGTCGGGCGAAGGAAATGCAGAGGCCCAGTCGGGCGCCGGTTAAACACATTTAAGGACATTTTGCCTAAATACAATTCCTTAGATTTTCTGTACAGCAACGTATTTTGAGTTTCGGAAGATTTCGGTTGTTGTTTTTTGTAGGGGGGTTGACCAAGTGGATCTTCTTTGGATCCACTCTAAGTGACTCGTACTCTCTATTATTATGTTGTGCAAATTATATAGTTGCATATGGCTATAATGGCTGCACATTAGCTTAGCCGTTTTGACGATGGATTATTGCGTGCAATGTCTTAAAACATATTAAGATGTTAAAGAACGTTTCGACGATCCATTTCTTATTCATAACTTTTACATATATTTTTGGCTAGAAGTGTTCACCATATTTTTTGATGTGTTGGTAAAAATATAATAAGTAAGTCAATATGTTGACAAATTGTGGTTTGGTGGTAGTTAGCAAGACAAATTATGAAAGTTTTAAAATGTTTTGGTATGCAAGTTTTAGTATATTATACATTACAGGAAGACAATTTCAAATTTCGGCGATATGATCACTGTTTGATAATTATGGAACCATTTATTGAGCTCATTACAAGCTTATGATACAAAATAAACCTCTTTTAA
This sequence comes from Semibalanus balanoides, assembly GCA_014673585.1. Lineage (NCBI taxonomy): Eukaryota > Metazoa > Arthropoda > Thecostraca > Balanomorpha > Balanidae > Semibalanus > Semibalanus balanoides. The sequence goes on from VOPJ01005640.1 coordinate 42,341, forward strand.
AGAAGAAATGCATCTAGAGTCCATTTGTTCAATTTAATATTAGGTACAGTCGCCCGTGCGCCGCACTCGGGATCGGGTCGCGGCGCCGGCGCTCCTCGCCCCTCCCGCTGCCTCTGTGTTGCCTGTCCTACGGAGTGCCGTCTGAGTGCCTGCGTGCGAGGGAGTTGAGTTGAGTGTACTCATCGAGCCAGTTTAAGCTGGAGTTGTGACTGCGAGTGCTCAGAGTGAGTGATTGCCTTAGTGAGAGAGCTTACTTAGTGAGTGAGTTGGCCGTGACATTTGACTGGACAATGCAGCCGAGTTTTGCCATTACGTGGCCGTCACTGAGACATTGTGACCTGCTCCGGCTCATCGTGCTGCTCGTCGTTGTACATGCGCTGGTGGTCGTCGGTGCCGCCCCTGCCGCCCGGCCGCCTCGACATGCCCGGCGCGCGGCCGCCCCCAGTGCGTGTGACCTTGGAGCGGTCAGCCGTGACCCGCCGGCCCGGCCGCTACCCGCCGGCGCTGGGTCGGCGCTGCGGAGCGGCCCATCAGCTGACTGCGGCCGC